>CDEZ01022138.1:0-11419 GCA_000826365.1 Acanthamoeba royreba | reverse complement strand
CAGGTGGACCACTTGGTCTCCCTCACGTCCTCCAACCCGCACGGCGCGCCGCCCGGCATGGCCAAGCGCATGAAGATGGCCTCCGGCCGAAGTGGCGAGGCGGCCGCTTCGCACCAGCACCCGGACGAAGCCGAACAGGAGGACGATGAGGACGACGAGGACGATGACATAGACGAAGAGGTGGCAGCCATGGACAAGCTGCCCAAGGAGATGATCGCCTCGTTCGGGCTGCTGGTGCAGGTGTACCAGCTGTACCAGCTCCTCAACCGCTTCTCCATCGTACAGCTGATGAAGATATTCGAGTTCGTGCCGGCAGCACCACAGGTGCAGCAGCTCCAACTCTTACAACAACTGCAGCAGCTGCTCGGCCAGCTTCTCCCCGAGACGCTAGCCTCCCTGCACCACGAGCTGGTCGCTGCCGAGTCCGGCCAGGAGCAGAACGTGCTCGCCCAGCTGCTGCAGCTGCGCAAGGAGCACTTTCACCTCTACCAGCCTCTCCGCATGCTGCTGCAGCTCGAACTCGACGACCTCCTTGCGCTGCAGGACGCCCTCCCGCGCCTGCAGCCCGTGCAGATGCTGCAGCTGCTTGCGCTGCTACAGCTCCAGCCCTTCGATGTTCTCGAGCTCAAGCGTACACTCCACCCGCGACCCTCAACCGAGCGGACGCTGGAAGAGCTAGGCCTGTCGCCGCTGAATACGCTGCCTCTTCCTGCACCTCTGGTGAGCAGTACCACGGCAACCGGCGAGCTTGTACCTCTCCACCCGCCGCCGCTACAACAGCAACAAATGGGCGCTGCAGTAGGCGCGCCGCCAACCCCTGGTCATTCTGTCCCGGCGCCGCCATTACCTCAAGCACCAAGGTACCAGCTGGAGCTCTCTGCTCTCATTCGTGTTTTGCATTGAGCCTCATTCCATTGTCGTTGCAGATCTCGACCGCTTGTCCGCATCGTGGAACAGCCTCCGGAGAAATCGGTGTACAAGCGCAATCTCAAGCCCAATCCCACTCTACAGCTCGTTGAAGAGGAACTCGGCATGGAATCCAACCTCTACATTGCTCCCGTCCTCATACGCTGCGATACTCTTGAGGAGAAGAACAAGCTTCTTACCGGCAACAAGCCGGTCAAGGTACTCAGGACTCTTGCCCGCGTTCTTGTCCACTTGTCCTCACTTAGCTTGATATGGCTCCAATGTTAAGGTGGCGCCTGGACGAGTGACCACCTTTAGAAGACTTAAGATCATGGCGACTTCTCATCAGCAAGGCGAGTCTCTCTTTGCTATCCGATTCGAGTTGCGAAGGTACTCATCACCTACTGGCCTCACGCATGACCAAACTTTGGGGTAATTATGGAGTGCCATTCGCAGATACCATGGCAATGAGTATGAGATCCTTGACTACGTTCAATCCAACCCTATATGTGTCTTATCTCACTCGACTCAACTGCGCCCAGTGTCATCGATGACTCCCTCGGTTACCGAGGCACGCCCTCTTTTCATGACAAGCCCTCAACTTCACTTAGCGATTATAACCTGCCTTTCCCTGTCACTACAGGTGATTCCATACAGTGGCTCAACAGCGGGTGGTACCCGTGTTGCTGTTCTTGGCACCAACTTTGTCGATAGCCCCTCGGCGCGAGTGCGCTTCGATAATATCGATGTAATGCCGATCTTTCACGGTCCTCGTACCCTTATTTGTACCACTCCACCACATCACTCAGGTATGGCGCGTAATTGACGCCCTCTTTGTAATGGTTCTCCTATGTTGAGCTATTCTTCCTCTCAGGTATTGTTTCTGTGCGCGTCTCCAACGATTCGAAGCTTTGGTCTCCCACTGCTGCATCTTTCACGTACGAAGATAGGCCTGCAGCACAGGCACAAACCACAGTAGCTCCTGTCCGACCCGCCTTCGATTTCAGCGTTGATGAAAGTAATGGTGTTTCTTTCCCCTTTTGCTGGCCTAAACCAAACTAAATAACATCACATTGTGCATTCCCACAACAGGCGATATAGCTCAGGCAGCATGGCAAGGCAGCCCTGACCTACTTCGTTCCTCAGCTGAGAGCGCAGGTGGTGAGGCAATCGATGCGCCTGATGGGCGTGGATTCACCGCACTCCAGATAGTTTCGTCAAGAGTACGGCTCTGCCCGTACCTGATGTTTCTCATTTTTTATCTCCTGACTTCAAGGGGTGATGATATGTAGGGCGAGGCATGGGCTGTTAAGCTTCTTCTGGCCTACGGGGCAAGTACGGAAAGGCGCGACGCTCGAGGCAATGTCGCGCTTCACTGGGCCGCTGGCCTGGGTCACTACGAAGCTGTAAGAAGCCTGCTTGAGGTGGGGGCGGACCCCAATTCAGTTAATGATTTCCTTGAGACTCCTTTACACTGGTAAGGCAAGCTACTTGTGTTCTGTAGAGATCTTTAACGTGAGTTCATATTTCACAACCCTCTAGGGCTGCGGCTGCTGGCCATGCCGAGATATGCACTACCCTCGTGCGTGCTGGCGCTCACTGTTTGGCACCATCGATCGATGGGGACACCCCACTTCACCGCGCTGCGGCCATTGGCCACTGCGACACCATCCAAGTGCTGCTAAAGGTGCTCATCAAACAATCGCCTAATCTTTTCTGTCATGCGTCCGATAAGCTAAATCAAACAAAACTGTGAATACAAAAACACAGCACGGCGCTCCTCTCAACGCTCAAGATCAGGAAGGCGATACGCCCTTGCATTATGCTCTCCGCGAGGGAAATGTAGATTCTATTGAGCTTCTGTTGGAGTACGGCGCTGATCCCTCTGTGCCGAACGACGACTTTGAAGTGCCACTTCACTTTGCGTCTCTTTTGGTATGTCTCTGTCAATTTACTGAGCAGGGGAGTTAGTTGAAGCTGACCAATGTAATGGCAGGCTCGAGTGGACTTGGTGCAAGGTCTCGTGCAGGCTGGGGCTGAGCCATGCGTGTGCGATGGTACCGGTGCGACTCCGCTTCATTGGGCTTCTGAGGTTGGCTCGGCCGAGGTCTTGTCAGCCCTTCTGGACAGTGGAGCGAAGCCTGAGCTTCGCGACTGCTTCGGTCACACAGCTCTTGCCTATGCTCTCGACAGTGGCGATGAAGAGGTCATAGCACCTCTCGCCTACTCTGCGTATGCCGACATGGATTCAGTCCTTGCGACGTATCTCGACACAGCGTGTAACTTGATGGACTACGCTGACGGCGGTCATCCTGACTCGATGATAGACGCACGCATCCCTTCAAAGCCTTCGGCGATCCGGCCTTGCCACTCGGCGTTGCTTTCCCTACCAGCGAAGCTAGTCCCTTCTTCGTTGGATCGTTGGCGTGTCTTTCCTCATCGCCCGCGTCCTCGTTTGCTGCCTTCGCTCCCGCTTCGGCGTCGGACGTACCAGCAGGCTTCTTCCCTCCTCTCGGCTTTTCCTCTCTTCCCTTGACAGCTGTGTAAGGGCCACCAGCTTCCTATCCATCTTCTTCTTCTTCGGCTTAGCATCTTCGAGCCCGCGTCACCACCAAGAGTGAGGAAGCGGAGAGCAGATGCAGGAAGGCCGGGCGGAGAGGAAGTAACAGTTGTGGCACATACATGGAGATCCTTTTCTCAAGATGGCGGCCACGCAGCGACGGCCACGGCCAACGACAATCAAGCGGATCCGTGCCCTCGGGCGTGGGTTGCTTGATGGTTGTACGGAGCTTCAGCTTCGGAACGCTGCCAACCAAAGTTCGTTTTACTTTTTCGAAAGTGTTTTGCCAAATTCCCTGCATAACTGCGTGAATCTCCCTAACTCCGGGTCGGTGACTGCAAATCTAAAATTGTTGAATCAACCTCGCAACGCGGCAAGACGCGTTGTTCACCACAGCTGCGTCACCTAATTGATTCCTCTTTACCCTCCTACCCGGCACTTTCGCTCCTCCTACCCACAACTTAACACCATGGCGACCGCGCAGAACGAGCAGCATCAAGAGATCTCTCTGGCCGAGGACGTGCCGGCTGGTACTGGTACACTCCCCTTGGCCGTGTTGTAGGCAATTGTGGGAGCTGACCTTATGGTCCCTCCTCTTCTTGTTTTTTCATCATCTTTGCGTAGCCGTGAACACCTCCCCGAGTGCGACTACGTCGTCGACCTCAGCCTCGGCGGTGGCTACGCAGACGTGGAGCGACTGGATGGATCAGAAGAAGAGGGAGTACGGCACCCCCAACGACTGGATCGACGCCAGCCCGACGGCGAAGGCGTACCAGGAGCAGGCCAACAATTTCTTCAAAGGCATCGGCCAGTGGGGCCATGAGATGGCCCTTCACTACTTCCCCACCTACTACAACTACAGCGACAACTCGTCTTCCCCCGCTTCGTCTTCTTCGTCGTCTTCTTCTGCAGCAGGTTCCGATGCCGAAGCACAGTAAGCCTTTTCGTAATTTTTTTTAAAACAAGCGAACATTTATTTATTATTTTTAAATGATTTCACTTTGTAAAAAACAATTTTGGCAAACATAAAAGAGCATTTCCCATCCAAAAGGAAAAATTCAATAAAGAAGAAGGTATTTCTCCCAATAAAAAGATATGGTTTTCTTTCTGTATTTTCTTGGAACAACACAACATCAGCGCTTGAGTTGAGACAACCCAAACCTAAACGTACTTGTTTGCAGCAAGAAGAAGCCTAAGAAGGAACTTGAGTGCTATACACGGTGTGGAAAATGGACTTGGTAGGACTGCTGGTGGGATTCCTGCTGGGGCTGGTCGTGGCGGGAGTGGGCGTGGCTTATGCCCTGTTCGTGCTGCTGTTCCGACGACGGACGGACGCGCCCCTGCCGCAGGCGCCCGCCCCCTCCTTTGCGCCGCGGTTGGCGTCGAGCCTGATGGCCGATGCCGCTGTTTCCGAAGATGAAGAACACGTGGAGCGGGCGGAGTGGCTCAACCTCTTTACCGGCCGCCTCTTTGCCGAGGTCAGCACGCCCGCCATGCAGGAGCAGGTCTGGCGTTTGCTCACCGACAAGCTCAACAGCGCCGACAAGCCCGACCTTCTCGTACCCCTGTCCCCTATTTTTATTTTTAAAACAATATTTAATTTAATTCATGCTAATGCTCCACGTGGCTGGGAAATGTTTTGGGGGACAGGGTGAGATAGTGATAGAGGACCTCAGCTTTGGCACGGGCGTACCTCGGATCGAGGGTGTTTCCTCATTCAAGACGACCAAGGAGGTGGTACGTGTGGCAGCGCCGCTCTGTGATTACACTCAACACCGGACCTGACCCGTTCGTATCCAGGAACTGGTGCTGGATATCTCCTACGATGGTGGCGCCTTGTTCGCCGTACAGACTGAAGTGTGGCTGAACCTTCCCACACTCGGACGTCTTGCATCTCTTCCCGTCTCCATGTCCGTCTCTGTGGCTCACTTCCGTGGCCGGGTACGAAAGCCTTCCTCTGTCATGTGGACTTGCGCTGATGATGCTGGTAACGGGGTTACAGCTGAGCCTGACAGTGCCATTGGAGAGCGACCCGGAATGTACAGTGTCGTTTGTGGAGGAACCGCAGATAGACCTCCGGATTGGATCGCTAATCGGATATGAGTATCAGCTACGGGACGTACCCAAGATTTCCAACTTCATCGTCAACAAGATAAGAAGTATCCTGCGCGAGGAAGCCCTTTTGCCCAAGGCCTGGGCCTTCCATCTTCCTCTCCATGATAACACGCTCGATATTAAGCAGATCATTCGGTAAGAAGCTTGATCGTCGATGTGATGTATAGATGTAACTCATCGGTACTTCTGCCACAGGGAACCGCGGGAGTCAAAAGCCCGTGCGGAGAAGGCACCTCGTACCAGCTCCATAGCGGCAGGCCCAGGGGTCGATCGCAGTACCAGCGGCAGCAAGCTGCTACGTGACCGATCGAAGAAAAAGGAGAAGGATAACAAGCAAAAAATGCTTGACCCGAGGGAGGGCGCTGTCGTGGCAGTCAACAGCAGCAGAGCTCTCGTGCGCGGGTAAGCTCATGCGTGGTGGCGAGGACGCTGGATATGTACCTACCTCCTGACGGCTGCATCTGTTGCCGCCACTCCTTTTTCCTTACATCGGAGTGGAAAGAGTCTCGAGGTACATGCTACAACGCCAGCAAGGCATATTCTTTTCAATCTTTTTTGTTCGGTCGATACGCACCATCTAGCGTGTATGCGCTGGAAATATATCACTCCTCGAGCGAATGTTCCTGCGACGGGACGTAGTGAATCACACCCGGTCTCTCAGACTCTCCTGGTTCCTCTTCAATGCTCATCAGGCCCAGGTTGTTGCTAGCCGAGTAAAAGTCGCCCGCAAGCTGTTACACGTACGGTAGCTTGTGCGTGAGGACCAAGTGCATGATTTGGAGGCTCGAACGCGCATGGTGTCCAGGAGCTCATACCGGTTCTCTTGCCTGCATGCGCTTCCGCAGCCGAGTTGCTGAGCCAAGTTGGCGATCACCATGACCCGTGAACAGATACTCCAAGCACATGCTGGGGCCATCCAGGGCGCAGAAGCGGGAAATCTCGGCAAGCACGCTCTCCTACGAGGAAAGATCAAATTGCCTGCTTTTTCGTCACCCACGCAACACAGCTGGTACCTGTTCCAGAATCAGATCTTTTGTAGCTTTTTGCTCCACTGCCTGCGCTAGGCGCTCAGCCGCGCGCTGCCTGATTGCTTTCCCCTCCTCGCCCTGGGGCATTCTGTAATGATGTGTTCAATGCACATGAACGCACACATGTGTGATGGTGTGGAAGCAGAAGGGCAGTACTGGAACTGCGAGAAAGTGAAGGCTTTGGCTCTCGTTCTCTTGGGTTTATTTTCATTTGTACAGGGGACTTCTTCTGTGCCCTTGTTGGCGGATGTGGCCCTCTTCCTGCCGTTCGTAGTTGGGTGTAAGTGCGACATTCCCCAGGAGGATGGGCATGCCATCGTACCTCTTCTTCTCTTTCGGGTGGTCTTGCTCCAAGGCAAGCGGAACGCCAGACGCAGAATTCCCCAAGGAGGTAGGCTGTGTGAAGACCGAGTTCTCCGAGTGGGCTTGTTTCTCTCTACGCGGCCCCAAGGTTGGAAGGGGAGGTAGGATCTGCTTGTTTGGCTGTGTAGCCGCCGATTGTTCTTTGCTTCGGAAGGACCCACCCGACATAACGCGGCGTACCAGAGACTTCACTACGCGGCTTGACGAAGAACCACCTCGCGGCTGAGCCTTCTGGATGCCCGACTCAGGAAGAAGGGCCACCCCCCTGGAGGGCTGCGGTTGCATACGGGGGAAGGAGGCAGGTGCAGTGCTGCGTACACTACACTTCGCTCTACACGCGTGGCCCGTCCACAAACAGCAGCTGCTTCCGCCAGAAATCGAGTAGCGAGTGCATTTTTGGCGGGAAACATGTTCTGTCGTGGGACTGACAGTTCGAACACGATCGACGTAGTCGAGTTCAACCAGTTCCTACGCAAGGACCTTTATGCATTTAACCACAGTTCGCTCAATTATACGTTGTTTAATGCCAAGAGTTCGCTCAATTCATTGCTGCTGCAGCCTTGCGCACCTTGCGCAGCAAGTGGGCTTCGAGAGAGTGCTTTAACTTTCCTTTTAAGTCCTATTTACACGTGTGAGTGAAGCAAGCAGAGTGGGTGTAATGCATGATAAGCAGATCAGTACCACATAGTGCTCCAGTATGAAGGTCATGCAGTACGCGAACAAGTTGTCAACATTAAGGTAGTGGGCCTGAGTAGTACAGCTGAGTACCTTGATCAGCGCAAAACGAAATGATGCTTAGGTGGTACCTTTGTGAGGAAATGGGCGACATTGCACACGGTAACGCATCGCGTGGCTAGCCACCCGGTCAGACTGCGCATATGTTCAAGACCAAAGGCGTTCGCTACCAGCATCAGCTCGATGAGGAGCTGTGTTTCGTTTTTAGTGCAAGAGGAGCGCAGGTTTGAAGATGCAAGATAGGTACCCCTTCGTCCTGCGGATCCGGCAGTCGAAGCTCGCTTGTGTAAAGGTATACTAAAAGGTGGTAGAATACTTCATATTTAACGCCGCCTATTTTCACTCGCATAAGTCGCCTTCGCTCGAATGGTGATCGTTCACTTGAGTATGCTTCATCTCTTGTTTTGGTTCTTGGCTCGGAAGAATGATCTTGTTCCCTTTGCTTCCCTTTGTCTGGTCGAAGGGAGCGCGCATCAGCTCTTTGGTTCTTTTGTAGTGGATTACACGTGCTGCTGTGAGATTGACGCTCGATGATATCTCGCAGTTGCTCGCAACGGGCATAGATGATGTTGCGATGAGCCTTAATTTCCCTCCGCTTTTCCGTCATCTTCGTGCAAGGGTCTTCGTTCGCCTCAGTTGCATGTTTACTTTCGTTGAAGACAAACACTACATCGTAGTATTCGTTATCATTGATGAGCGAAAAGTAGTCATTAACGAGCGTGCAGGGTCGTCCTTCGCCCGTCTCTGGAAGGCAAAGTTAACCGAGGCTGGCGTGTCGAAGAAGAGGCATGGAAAACTGTTGTACCGAAGGAGGCGTAGAACAGATCGCTGTAATTCGTATTCCGTGAATCCCTGCCGCCAAATGCAATTACCTGCTTGCCAAACGGCACTGCAGTGTGAAAGCAGCGCTGTGGAAATCCAGTCATAGCGAGCCGCCTCCACTTGCGCTTTTCTGTGTAAAAAGAGCGCAGAAGAAGTCAACAGCAGTTCGGCAATGAATCAAGTCGTGGCGAGGAACCGAATGAAAATGAATAGAGTTCGCTGTCTTGCGATGATGGCATCTGCGAACCTCCCAACACGTACATCTGGTCGTGAAGCACAAATGCCTTAACCAATCCAAAGAAACAAAGTTATCAGCGGTGGCTTTGATGATGAATAAGTCGCAGAGTGCGTACACGGTGGCCCCAGCATGGCTTCGGTACGCACCCTTCGGTTTTAATTAGGCACCAGGTTCGGGTTCCTGAACAGGTTTATATGAATGATTGCTCTTTCGACTTTAGATGACGAACACAACGCACCGAAGCGGAATTCGTGAAGGTCACTCAGCCCAGGATAGCCACCAAAGAGATAAAGTGAACCTTGCCGAACGACAGCGGAGGTATGATATCTTTCGGGAGCCGTGCCTACTTGCTCTATTGGATGCCACTCACGTGTTTCTGATGCAGCAATGATGAGTCCCAAGTAAAGGAACCGGTAAAGCTAAGCGTACTGAAATCAAATTCGTGCATGTCGTTGCACTTGAGGCCAAAATCGTCATAACCACCAAATATATACATTCGCTCATTATATACAGCTGCCACGTGCCCATATCTGTTGGTCCATAATGGTTAGAAGGCAAGGTACGTCAGCTTGATAATCAAGATGTACCGTTTTGACGGAGGAGCATCGTGCTTCCTGCCTGATGGCTTGATGGCGGTCCATACTTCACTGTCTACATGCGTTTCATGTCACCATGAGAAGCATGCCACACGAACGGCTGCTGCAGCAACAGAAGTGGTGATAGAAGTACCAAAGTGGAAACAATGAAGATCGTTCATATAACCGTTGCTCTTTCCTCCAAACACGTACATCGAACCATTGTGTACTACCGCAGAGTGAAAATGTCTGTTTCAGTAGTGAATAAGAAAGGACAGATCAGCCAGTTGGATGAAATGGCAGCCCACCGGCCCTTAGGATAGTCATCCTTGATATCAGCATCCGCATCTCCGCCTCCAAGTTTGCGCCATGTCCTCCGCTCTGGGTAATGTGATTTGGTTACTCATCACAAAGCAGTTACATGATGTTGACGGTGAGCAAGATGGTAGTGGTGGAAATCGGCACCCACGACGTATTCAAAGAGCTCATTGGAAAACGCCCCGTGGCTGTCGCACCCACCGAAGACATACAGCCGTCCGCGCCACTCCACTGCCGAATGCCCGTACCTGCGCAGGAGATGATTATTATTTGTTTATTCCTTTATTTATTTTTGAAAAAAATCACTTTTAAATATTAAAAAAAGGGACATACCTGGGGGACGGCGCGCAACCACTGGTGCCGTCTACCACGTGGAATGTGTGCAAACAGGGAGCGCGCTTTGCTGCTGAGGATGTGGTGGCAGTGGTCTTGCGTGTAGACGTCGCGGCACTTGCCCCGTTCTCTTCGCCCCCAATTGCCTCGCCTCCTGGACCAACCAGCTGGCCCTCCTCCATCATCACCACACCAACGTTGTCTTGCGCTGGCCAATTCAGAATTTCACAACTTTTGTAAGGCTTTTCGTAATCATCATAACCCTCTCGTTTTGTGTTTGCGCAAACTCAAACGACTTTCAGAAATCAATTGAATTAATCAAAGTCTGAATTGTGGGGAAGCTGCCAAGAAGAGGAGAGAGACATCACACGCAGACTTCACTACTACCCGATGGAAGAAGGGCGTACGAGTAGCAGCAGCAGCGGGGTAGCAGCAGCAGAGGTGGCACCCACTACAAGCGTGCTGGTGGCGCGGGAGCGTGTCGCGACCCACGTGTACCGGACCTCGCGTGAGGCATGCGGTGCGGTGGCGCAGCGCGTCGCGGACCGGGTCCGTGCGGCAACGGCCGAGCGACCGCTGGTAGTGGGCTTGGGCGTCGACTCGGCCCTGGCAGCGGTGTACGAGGCGCTGGTGCAGCTCCGCGAGAGGGAGCAGCTGTCCTTCCGACACGTCCACGCCGTCGTGCTCCACGAGTACCACGGCCTCGCCCCCCACATGCGCGACCTCCAGAGCCACCAGGCCTTCCTCCACGAGTACCTCCTCCACGACCTCGACATCGCCCCCGGTGTGTGCCATGGACCCACTACTCTCGAATATTATTCTTTACATTTTATTTTTGATTATTTATTTTTATTTTTGATTTATTTTTAATATTTGCTAATTTTTTTCTGTGCAGAGAATGTGCTGCGAGTGGAGGCCGCGGCGGACGCCAAGGACGAAGAGGTGTGGAACGCCTGCCGAGCGCTGGAGGCCGCCATCAAGGCGCGTGGTGGGCTGGACCTAGTGCTGCTCGGTGTCTCGTCGGCGGGCCGGTTGGCCTTCCACGAGCCCGATTTCACCCCTCCCGATGGAGCACAGGTGGCGTTTGTCGAGCTGGACAATCGCACCCGCATCTCCGCTGCGTCCGAATTCTTTGGTGTGGAGAGCGTGCCCACGCACGGAGTCACCGTCAGTACGAATGCCTTCTGTGATTGCACAGTGATCTCTCGATCAGGGCCTAAGCTGAACTTTGCTCTTTGCCAGCGCTGGATGCTATACTGAAAGCCAAAGAGGTTGCCGTCTTGGCCTTTGGTGAAGGCAAGGCTGGCGTGGTCAAGAAGACCGTCGAGGGTTCTGTGAGCCTGTCCAACCCTGCTTCTTCGCTGCAAAAGCACACCAATGCTCACTTCTACGTTGATGAAGCCGCTGCGGCTGGACTTACGCGGTA
>CDEZ01022136.1:0-26821 GCA_000826365.1 Acanthamoeba royreba | reverse complement strand
TTGAAGAACACCCTGTTTGTTCTCTGATAGATTGAGGAAGAAGTTGGAATGTATGAAGCCTCTTAGTGTGATGATCCCCAGGAACAAAATCTTCAGATTATGTTCATCCAACACAATACTCTTCATCTTTGAATTGACACTGTCAGCTCTAATGAAGTCTCCACCTGTCTTACTTTCATCCGTGAATGTCACTTTGACTATTCCTCCTTCTAGCTCTTCACTATCTGCATCCTGTTGGGCACTAGCTGCAGGCCACCACTGATGCCACTACTGCAGGCCTGCTTGTATGAGTAGGCTTCAAAGACAGACACTTGATAGCTGCACTGGTGGGTGAGGAATAGTGCCAGCATACAACCTGTGATGCCTCTGCATGAGTGCAGATTGGGCCAAAATGGTGTAGGATAATTTTGGTCCTACCTTCTGAGAAAAACAAAGAAGCTTGACCATGAATAACACACCTGATGAGAATGGTTGGTCAACATGCATCTCAAGACCATCAACTGTGATTGCCAAAACAAGAAAATATGTCATTAAAGGCCAGTAAGCAGTTGAGAGAAATAAACATAAGTGCAAGGACATTCATATGTTTCACATCCTTTCAAATCATTTTCTTTGTTCTGTTTAGGATTTTAATTTTCAACTTTTTCTGGCTGTGTCCCATCACTAATGCTTGAAAGGCACAAAATGTTGTTATGTAGCCTCATGAGTGCTATGCAAAGGTCAGGGGAGGGAGCCCAAGGAATGTAGTATTACTTCATGATAGACAAGATGTTTCTCCTCCACCCTCTACACCATTTACTATCTCCCTTCCTTTTGCTATACACCACAACATTTTGGTTGATACATACCATGTCAAGTGTTCTTCCTTCTCACATGTGTTATACTTTCTTGAGGTGGTTCATCATGTTCCTTTGTGTACACGTTCCTGCAGGACATGAATTAAATACCTACAAAAATTTCGGAAATGCTTTTCAGATTGGGCAAATATTTGAGTAACATGTTCAGTGAAAGTTCTCATCCTATCCGAAAACGTTTTGTTTGGTTGCTGCTGACACGACAGAAACACAACAGAGAGATGGAGGACGCTGAGATGCACGAAGATGAGGCCGAGATGGTGGCCACTACCACCACCCACGATAACGATGACGTCGTTCAACAAAATCAACCTCTTCTACCTCTTTCTCATCAGCCGGATGAGGTACTGGCGTCGGCAAGTGCAAGTGACGTAGGCCCATCTTCAGAGAAGGTAGAGGAGGGCAGTGGAGAAGGTGGAGAAGAGGACGCTGCCCTCATGTCCTTCCTTCGTTCCATGTTTCCCTCCACAGACGCCTCGGTACGACGACACATGAATATTAATTAATTAAAATTTAAACTTTGATATGGATAATTTAGGTCAAAAAAGGATAATTATTTTGTACATATTTCTTTTTGGCCGAAAAAACGATTTATTCATTTCGACGAAAATAAGGGGATAAGTTCGTTCAAGAAAACAACAAACTCACGAGTGCGTGCGTGTATGCAGGTGTTGCGCGAAGCGGCCGAGGCGAGTGCGTACGATGCGGACATGGCGATCAACTTGCTCTTGTACTCCATTCTTCTCAAGAGCTTGACTTCTTGCGTCCTCTTGTCTTGGTGTTCTGACGCCCCGGCATGCGTGAGCCAGGTCGATGGACGATGGCAGTACTGGTGGCGGAAGCACGACCTCGCCGAGCAGGGAGCAAGGAGATTCCCGACCTGTTCTGTGGCAACCCAGGGAAGAGGAAATCGACTTTGATCCTTCGATCGATGCTCCGTTTCTCGAAAGTAGGTGGTCCGAGATTCTTGTCTGATGCGCAGTGAATGTACTGAGAAAGTGCTGCTCTTTGTTTGCTGGTGATGCTCACAGATGTGCCCGAGTCACCAACCATTGTTGGACCGCACGGTGAACATGGAGGGCGTTGTGGCTACTGCCATGCGTCGATGACAGGCCGTATTTCTTGGGGTATGGGAGTTCAGGTTGCAGCCAGGACTATTGCTTGACGGATTCATGGTGATTTCCTTGCGTAGGCATGAGTGGGTATAGGGTGAGAATAGATGACTATGAAAGGATGCAAGATCAGGGATGGACACGCTCGGGAACATGGATTTATCATCCGTCTAATGATAAGGCTTGCTGGTACGCCCATAGGCGAGTAACTTGTGATCAAGACTTGACGATCTTACGGTTATGCTGGCAGTGCACAGTACGTGATACGACTGGACGTAACCAAGTTCGTGCCCTCCAAGGAACAAAAGCAAGTGCTTGTTAAGATGCAACGATTCCTTAGTGACATCAAGAACACGCCTGAGAATTTCCGCCTCCGAGATCGAAGTGACCGCGGCCGACCAACGAACAATGTTGCTGAAGGCAGTGACGATCGACACAATGAACAGAAGAACGCGTTACTTGGTATCGTCCATCGGGCACTGAGGCGCTGCAGGCAATCCGGTGATCTTCGTCCAGTACCTTCCGATAGTCTGGTCAATGAACGATCCAAAGAAGAGGAGGAGGATGACACTCTTTCACTCGACATCGAGTTAGTAGAACCGAAGAATGAGAAGGAGCGAAAGAAGAAAGGAGACTTTTCATGCAACGTTGCCTTCAAGCTCATAGCAATGTATAACCGCCACATGCCATCAGAGGAGAACAAACCGATGCCGATTGACGAGGACGCGACCAATTCACAACGGAACAAAGAAAGGAAGGACGCGAAACTCAAACAGCAGTTGGCGAAAACCACTGATATCGCTACCAAACTGCTTCCGCACATTAACGCAATACTAAATGAGGAGCAGGAGAGCCTCAAACAGTACTTTGGCGAAGCTGAAGGAGATGCTGTGAGCGCAGTTGGATCTGGGCCTTGGATCAATTTCTTCATTCAGCGACATCAACACGTAGCTGAGTCAGATATGTCTACTCCTAAAACACCGTCAGATGCATCCACACCAAGTAAGCCGACGGATTGTTCTAGAACGGCGGAAAGTGGCGCTGATGGTACAGCCGATGAGCATATACAACCAGAAGACACCAGAGGTAAAGCCCTGGAGCATGAAGAGGACCACTATGGGCCCATGCCGCACCAATTCGAGGTATCTCCCACTCTAACTACTGTTGTGCTCGCGTCTTATTTGTTCTGCTGCACACATAGATGGAGATCAGACCGGCCATCTTCACAGATGAGTCGTATAAATTGTACAAAAAGTGACGTTCTTCCAGTTGAACGTACAATACTTCAGCGCGTGGACTGACACAGTGTGTGGGACAGATACACGATGATCATCCATGCAAAGGAGGAGGCGACCCAGAAGGGCTACTCTGACTTCTTGTGTAATTCTCCTCTATTCGACGATGACACCAACCGTGACCCAGACGAACTTCAGCCAGTAACAGGTAACACGTGTCATTTACGAAATCGTTTCACATTTTGCTAAGTTGGTTTCCTCAGGCTATGGATCTTTCCACCAATACTACCGCCTAGACGGTCAACTTATTGCGGTAGGAGTTCTGGATGTGCTCCATAAGTACGATCATTGGCTCCCTCCACACGCTAGGGTATCTTACTATGATCCTATCTCAGCTGTCTCACTTCGGTATACTTTTTCTACGACCCGGACTACGCCTTCCTCTCTCTTGGTGTGTACTCGGCACTTAAGGTATGTTGTGGCTTTCTCTTCATGTCATGAATCATCTCACTAAGCCCAATGCGTTGATAAATCAGGAAATCGGGTGGGTACAAGAGATGCACCGGATTTGCCCTAAATTCAAGTACTACTACATGGGTACAACCTAACCTTTACTTGGTCACAGTGTTCTCGTTCATGGTTTTTGAATGTTATCCAATGTTGATTGATGTGTTACAGCGTACTATATCTACGATTGTCCAAAGATGAACTATAAGGTACACAATAGCGCACAGATGTCGCTTTCGAATGTTTCTGACTTGCGTGTTGGGTGGTACAGGCTAAATACCGTCCATCGGACCTCATGTGCCCCTTCTACCGAGAGTGGGTGCCTCTTGATGAGTGCATTCCTCGATTCAGGTGCGTAATTCCCGTGAAGCTAGCCTGACTCTGCGGTCCTGACTGGACGTACCCCTTTGCACACAATGTGTACAGAGCCTCTGGAGGAAGGTTTACCAGTCTCATTGAGCGAGATGAACCACCTGAGGAACCTCCAAAACTCCCCGTCGATCAGGTGCCCATCCTCTATGAGGGCTGCATTGTTGGCTTCAATGTACGTTTTCTCTTCTTGAGCGATCAACCAAAAGTTCTCCAATTCACCCTGTTTCTTCTATTTCATCATCAGCAAATACAAGGACGGCTGCGCGCAAGGATCCTGCCCTTGGTGCAAGAGTGGTGCAGCCTTGTGAGTCCCGACATTGCTTCACGCGTGGTGCTGTCCTTCGGCCGTTGATTTAAAGCTGATCCATCTCGTTCTTTCACCTTCCTTGCTTGTACCTAACACTGCTGCTTTCACAGTTTCATCGCTCCTCGTCGTTGCGTATTTCAAATTCCTAGCATTGCATCCCAATTTCTCTGGCTTTGCTATTTCTTTTTTCGCTTTACTTACCTGCCTGTGGTACAGTGTGTTTTTTATTTTATTTTATTTTATTTTATTCATCTTCACGTATTAACAATTGAATTAATTTATTAAAAAGAAATCTATGAGAACTGTATTTATATATTTATATTTTATTTTTTTATTGACTGAGGTGTGAGGCAGTGACAGAGCTAGCATGCTGGCAACAGGAGAGGAGGTCATTGATGTGAGCTGGCCGCTGGAGAGTGGCGTGACGGCCTTCAAGGACGCGCCGGAGCGTGGCTTCAGCGCGGATCGTTTTCGTGATTGGGAGAAGGATCATGCTCGTGAGTCACGCATCAGCATGTGCCTTCACACCGGCACTCACATCGATGCACCAGCGCACTTCCTCGAAGGTGCGTACGAAGGAAGAGAAGGATCATCTGATACGTGTGCAGATGATAGACAGGAGGAGTGGTGAATGCAGATGGTGAAGAATCCAAACATCTGCATCTGATCGCTGATTCTCGATTGTGGTGTACTTATGTGATGGCAGATGGAGAATCCATCGACAAGACGCCTATCACGAGCCTGGTTGGTCGGTGCTACGTGCTGGACCTTACTACGATCAAGGTGCACTCCATTCTCTCCTCTGTTCATGCATGATCGCCTCAAGCTTCAGCAATGAATGTTGCATAGGGAGACTGCATCACGCGCGAGGTACTGCAAGAGCACGAGACAGTCATCGAGGCAGGCATCATCGTCTTGTTCAAGACTACCAACAGCTCACTGAGTCCTAGTGAACCATTCAACCCCAAGTTTGTGTTCCTGCACAAGTCGGGAGCTGAGTTCCTACAGGCCAAGGGTACCCTCTCTCTATCTCCCTTACTCTATGAACTTGGTGTTGAAGCGACCATGGCGCGCAGGGGTCAAAGCCGTTGGCATTGATTACCTTGGCATTGAGCGAGATCAGCCAGATCACGTCTCGCACAAGGTACGAAGTGGAAGACGAGGACGATGAAGGAGCAATGATCCGCTAACCGTGAGTGCCATCCACACAGACACTGCTGGGCAGTAACATTCCCATCATCGAGGGCCTTCGCTTAGACCACGTCGACGCTGGCCGATCGTATCACTTCGTGTGTCTCCCTCTGGCTATACGCGGGCTTGAGGCCGCTCCAGCTCGGGCGATCCTCATTCCACTCAAGTTGTGAAGCGCAACTATCAGCCATTCTCTAGAGACAATACAACATCTCTATGCAAACAAGAAGTGAATCGTGTACAAAAGCTCTCAGTAGAGACTGAGGGATCAGAACTATAAAGACAGAAGAGAGGTACGCAGATGACGACCTTGGTGGTGGTGTAGAAAGCACGGCATCAAAACTTCAAGGGAGCCGCGTGTGAGGCGAGGCGAGACTCCGACGCGACAACGGGTGAAACTCACGGCACGCAAACGGCCTTGACTTCCTTCATGACCTCCTTCAGGGTGGAGCTTGTGGCGGTATTACTATTCGGTGAGGTCATAATGCCACTTCCGCCTCGTCCTGGCCGCACAATGTTGGAACCTGGGCTTGATTGTGTCGAGAGAGAGTGGAAGGAATTGACCCTGTCGAGGAGGGTTCCGTCAGTGATATCAGCTAACATCAGTTTCCGTTGGTGCGCCATATACCTGCCAGGCTGCTTTTGCTTGAGGGTAGCTAAAAACTCAAGTATGTCCATTTCATCCGAACCCACTTTCGTCTCCACCTCGCTTTCGCTGCTCCCATCGCTCTCGGAGGGAGGAACTCTGTATTCATTGCTCATGTCAGGCAACTGCAACCCTTTCGAGACATGTCCGGATCCATACCGATTGCGGCTATTGATCTCATCTCGAGATTCGTCCTTTCGTGGTGGGTGGTGCATTACCGTAGTAGTGAAAGCTTTGGCTCTTAGAGGCTTTTCTGGAGAGTTGACACCGTTCTTCTCGTTGAAGAAACTGAGAAGGTTCGTTGATGGGACAGAGAGTGACAAAAATGTAGCCGCTGGTGGCCTGCTCACGAAAGAGTTAGGACGGAACTACACCTCCAAAGATTAGAGAGCTTACCTATTGCCAGCGACAGCCCCTCGCGGGCCCACAGGTGCTGCACCTGACGAAGAGAGAGTAGAGGAGGACATGGAACGGCCGTGTTGTGATACTGCGGAGGAGAGGCTTCCAGAGCTTTTACTCCTCCCGCTAAGTCCACCAGGTAACTCCTGTTCTCCCGCATACGGATAAGTTGAATGCATGTGCAGGAACAAGACACTCCGGTTTTACCTTATCCTTGGCTCTTCTCCATCGAAGAGGTGAGATCATCTTCGTCTTCCAGTTCGGGTTGATGTTGTCTGTCTTGTCCTTGTCCTTATCCCGTTCGCCTGCTGTCGCTGAGCGCTCTTTGAGTTTGGACTTCTCTCTTCGAAAGTCCCTAGCACTTTTAGGCAGATCAATGTCATCATCGTCCGATCGATCACTGTTGTGCTTTCCCCTCCCCGAACCGTCCTCTTCTCGGAGGATCAGGCTTCCTGCCTTCTTCCTCTTACTCTTGGAGTCATCGTGAGAATCGTCCTTATCTTTGTCCTTATGTTTCTTCTTCTTCTTTCCCCCTTTTCGATCCTTCTTCACTTTGTAATGGTTCCCGATATTACGTTGGCTAAGGGTGCGCTTTAGCTTGTCCACGTCACGGGATTCATCTGCACAGAAAGGCAACATTAGCAGCGCATTATGCTTATTGTACTTGGCACATGCATACCGTCGCTGCCTTCGGTGGTGTCGTCGGCGCCTGAGTCCTGCAAACTCACGAAATTGTCTCCACCAGTCATTGACTTGAGGGAGATACTTCTGCCCTTGGAGAAGGATGCTCGGCGGTCGCTGGTGGTGGGGGAGGAACTGACCTCTAAAGTGGGGCGGAGCTCGTGAGTTGGGGGTTAAAAGAGAGATATCTGGATGAGGAGGAATGGGTACCGTTCTCAACCTCCTCCGGAACGGGCAAAGGTTGTCGTGTCTCAACATGGCCTGAGCCAAACTGTAAAAGTATGAGGAGCGAGTCAGATGTACCATCAAGCTTGTTCATTTGCTCCGAGATCGTGCCTTTTGTTCCTTCCAGTTTCCGCTGCTGTCCACGCATATACTGCCCGCCCTCTCCCTCGATGGTCGTCGCTCTATCAGGGATTCATTTAGGTACATCATCTTCGGGAAGGGTGACGAGCGATGAAGTCGAGCGAATGTTGGCTGTTGTTAACAATTCTCTATCCTGCGCTCAAGATTACACGTTCTCGTCAGATGCACCCCGGGTTGCCGGTAATCTAAACTTGTACTCCCGCTGCACAGCCCAGCTGTATGTTATCGATGATAGACCTCCTGCAAGGCAGTTACCGACATACCAGTTTCGCTCAACGGGAATAAGAGATAAATTAGGTATCTTACCAAACATCGACTTACCGCAACTGCAGAAACGGTCTATTTCCTGGCCCTCGTATGAGGACAGGGCACGGCAAGCTCAGTACAGATCTCATGTGCACGCTACTGCATGCCTCCCATTGGAAGAAACGTCGCGAATGAAGTATGGCGCTAGTTTTTCGATCCTCTTGGGCGAGCACACCATCCCTCGAGTAGAACCGTGACCCAACCTGTGCGCATGATGTGAGTGCTAGCGTACGACGAATCTGAGGGGGAATGTGGACGGTACCTGTAGTTTTCGCCGCTTCCGAAAGAGTAGAGCGCTCCATCGTCTGCGAGAACGAAGCTATGTTTCGCACCGGCAACAAGGCGCACTACCTGTTTGTGTATCAGGTGAGTTGCGATAGGTATCACTCATCGAAAGCAAGGAAGCACCTTAGCAGGAGCAAATGAAGTAACGAGCGTAGGCAGTGTCATTGATTTCTCTGTACGATCACCGAGACCAAGTTCGCCGCTAGAGTTGCGTCCAAAGGAAAACAGCCGGCCATCCTGAGTTGCCACAAGGCTGTGGGCCTCTCCTGCGGAAGATTCAATGAATCAAGGCAACTCATTACGGAAACCCTGTGTCTTGGAAACTTACCCGCCGCGATCACAGAGACCACTTCTTCGGCAAACGCTGGAATCAGCTTAGGAAGTAACTGTACACGGCCGTGCAAACCAGAGGCGGATGGTTCCACTTGGTAGCCCAATCTGCCATCTCCATCACTACTTCAGATGACCGCGTCAGATCATAAGCAGAGATTGAAGAAGAAGGTAAAGCCAACGCACTGATCCTTGCCGCAAGAGTAGACCTTGCCTTCTGCTGTGAGGAAGAGATTGTGCCAGTCGCCAGCCGAGATGGCTACGATGCACTCGTGTTGGAGGGCTTCCACAAGCACAGGAACTGTCACACTGGTTGGAGGATTTGCTATGCCCAGCACACACGAAGATCCATCTCCCCAGCTATAGACGCGACCATCCTTGGTCAAGGCAAGACTATGCATGTTGCCTCCGGACAATTGCACAATCTCTTTTCCTGGCATCCGACTTAACTCGTTAGTGAAGTTGCCCCTCGGCCATGACTGAGATCTTAGTTGTACCACACAAGCCTGTTATAATCGTTGGTATGGCACAGTTGGCGACATCGCCGAGCCCCAAGCGGCCGTTTCGTCCATATCCGAAAGAGTACACCTGTACACATGAGAGTGTGAGTATGCGCGAGGCTCATTTCGGAGAAACAAGCGAGCATGTACATTGCCCTCATTGGAGAGAAGAAGGCTGTGGAAGGCTCCTGCCACGACCTTAGTGATGAAAACGTTATCCAGCCCTACCACTCTCGATGGAACGTCGCAGTCCTCGTCGTCACCATGGCCGAGCCTGCCCTCTGCACCTATTCCGCAAGCATACACCTGTCCAAACAATGAGAATCCACATCTAACTCTACGTTCTGCTCACAGCAACCGGCACTACCGCAGCTCACCTTGCCATCATCGCTGAGGAACAGAGAGTGCTGCCAGCCCGCTGCAACGCCCACGATGCGCATGTTGTCAAAGGCGCGAATCCGGGTGGGCACTCCTCGATAGGCCGCCTTCACGTTCATCACGAAGCACAGCACACAAACAAACGCGGAAGGGACCAGGGTAAGCAGAGCAATCCTGCACAGACATCCAGCGGATGCAGCTGCGTTACTGTCGTGGGGTTGACATCAGCCGTGCGCGGGTGACCTAGCGGCTCCTGGTGGTGTTGGTCGCCGCCAAAGGAGAAGGCACAGCCCCCAAACATCGCTCGTCGCAACATGTCACCTGCACACACATCGCGCCAACGTCTGTGTGGAATGCCAGCAATGTAGAATTAGATATTTTAAGGATTTAATAAACATATCAGCCTCAATAACAACTAAAGAAATCTCATTAACAATTTCATATTTCCATGGAAAAATAATTCAGTATTTTTCTTTTTTGAATTTGCTGATTTAATGAAATAATAAAATTACACAATAGAAATAATAAAATAATAAAATAATAATATTATTGCAGAATATAATGAAGTGTGAAGAGGATTACCTGCACACGAAGGGCAAGATGCGGAAATGGGACAGAGTAAGGCCTGAGGAGAAGATGAGCTCCAGCAGCTCCTTGTCCAGCAGTTCTTCTATCCCTTCCTCCATCCTTGTGTTTTCCATCTCTTCGGTGATCTGCAAGAGAAACAAATACTTCGAAACAGTTACCACAAATCAATAATAATTTCGAAATTTAGAAACGTCTTCCGAATTCTTGCATTCCTTTCGTGCTTTTGTGATTTCATGCTTTGCATTCTTTGGTAGAACGGAGGTTGATTATTCCTTATTTAATTAATAAATATATAAAAAGACAGGAAGCGGAAGAGAGGGAGATGGGGGACGTGTGGGGGTACCTCTCCTCTCGGGCTCGCCGCATCGTCACCCCCTCCGCGGGCGCACAAATTCAAAAGGAGCAGCAATTTGAGGTACTTTCCGCCATTTAGGATTTGTCACAAAAATTCCGACTTTGGTTTCGTTTCCGATTATTATTTTTTTGAATTATTTTTCTTGATTACTAATGCCTCGTGGTTTGGCCGCGTTTGTACTCAGAGCTCCGACTATGGTATGCGATCCTCCCAGTGATTTCATTTTTGTTTTAATCTTTTATTTTTTAAATTCAAGTAAATTTGTTCCAATTTTTAAAATAAAACATTTTTGAAATAATTATGAGTACTGACGAATTGCGTAGATATTGTGGACAGTGAGCTCTATCAGCGGGAGCGTGCCAATGTACCCTCTCGACAGTGGATATGGAAGGGCCTCGCTGCAGTCGCGATCACTGCGGTGATCGGTCTCGGTATGCCAGCGATGCTACGTCAGTGTGTGTGACGTGTGAGTGTGCTGCCGGGTGTCTCCATTGGAGACTACGCCCGCTTGCACAAGTTCGGTTCACTCATCTGCTGTGTACAATGTATGCGTGATGACAGTGGTTGGCTGCATTGCTTATGGAATGGAAAAGGCGACACACAGCATTCTCAAGTATAAGTCCAATCTCATTGACACAAGTACGATCACACTTGAGTCATGTTGTGGATTTGACGGGAGGATTCACCGCTCATCGCCCATATTCGTCAGTGCTGTCCGACTACAAGGACGACTTTTGGGTTCCCTTCTCTGTATATGTTGGAGTATCAAGCGCTCTCTTCATTCTCGCCTGTTTGCCTGTGGTTCTTTTCGAGGTACACCTGTCTTAGCATGTTACCACTCATGGTGGTCTCATTTTTACTGTTACTGGCAACTAGCCTATTGCCTATTCATCAGGCATCCCTGAAGTTCGATGCTATCTCAACGGCGTGCGCATTCCCAGGTTTGTCATCAAACAACCCTCAATTCGAAAGTGCCACACGCACTTATAGGTCCTATGCAGGCTGCTCCGATGGAAAGTGTTGCTCATCAAGATTGTTGGCGGTATCCTTGCAACTGGCGGCAACGTTGCGGGTGACAAAGAGGGTAGCCCTATTGCTCTCGCTCTTCAGTCACTCTACACTATCATAACACTTGTAATCCGCAGGACCTCTCGTGCACATCGGTGCCACTGTTGCTGCCGCTATTTCTCAAGTAAGCTGAACGCTTGATGTGAGGAATTGAAGTGCGGCAATCCGACAATTGGTGTTTGTGTGCAGGGCAAATCATCGTCACTCAAACTTGATACTGGCATTCTCAAGTTCTTCAGGACAGATAACGAAAAACGACTATTCATTTCATGCGGTGCTTCTGCAGGTAAGGAGACAGAACGGCTCCATAGTTGGCCTTCTTGTCCTTATTCCTCATTCTTTTTCAGGTATCGCTGCCGGATTTGGCGCACCTATTGGCGGAGTGCTCTATATGATTGAAGAAGGTAACGGCTAGGAACTTGTATTACCCAAGCAGACACTTACATTCGAGTAACACAATAGGCATGTCATTCTGGAGCGCTCCTCTCACTGCTTTCTCCTTCTTCTGCTGCGCCTGTTCCATTGGTACGATGATGCCTACATTTCTTCTGGCCTTCCCACTCACCTTTCTCTTCAGCTGCCCTTAACTTCTTCCGCGAGGGAACTGAGCGCGAATGGGGATACTGGTCATACGTTGGTACTGGATACTGGACTCGCCTTCGTGGGAGCATCTCACTATCTAACCTTGTGCTTCCTTCTTAGGTTTGTTGGACTTTGGACGACGAGAATTGGATGTTCCTTACTCCCTCAAACAGTTCCCCTTCTACATCATGCTGGGTATCGTAGGTAAGACGTCTATATCATGCCCAATCCGCACATTTGAGATGGCTCTAACGACATCGTGATGCAGGCGGCCTGCTCGGAGCTATCTTCAACTTGCTCAACCAGCACATTCACACAGCGAGAGTCAAGCTCAAGCACCCTGTGTCACAAGGGTTGGAGGTAGAGTCGATCCCTTTTTCAGTGCTACGAACTGCTAGCAACAACGCTGAACTGTTTTCGTTTTGCATTTCTTCGCGATCGGTTTCAGGTGTTGGCACTTGCTCTCTCGACCTCTGTCCTGTTCTATATCATACCCTACTACTATCCGGCCTGTCGGTACTGCACCTCTATTCTTTCGGTCCAACTGGAAGTGCTAATGATTGCTTTTTCATCAGGAACATTCCAGACAAGGTGGACCCGGAGGTGGATCTCGTCACACTGTTTTGTCCATCCGGCCAGTACAGCCAAACTGGTTCCGTTTTCTTCACTCCTCAGGAGCAGGCGCTTCAGGCCGTATCCAGCGTGTACCGTCTCGCCAGTCAGCACTATGTGATGGAGAACAGCAATATTCTAACGTTGATATCATACTCAGAACGCTTACCTGGGACTACCTACCGCTGCTTCTGCTGTGTGCAGTATACTTTGTACTGACCTGGTATGCTGACTTTTCAAGTCTTGATGTCGTACCATAACTAACCTTTGTGTAAATAGCTGGACTTTTGGCTCTGCCGCACCTGTCGGCATTCTTGCACCTTGCCTGTTGATTGGCTCCTTCTACGGACGGTACAGCGAAACAGTGGGAAACATTTAATTATGAATACTCATACAAACTGTTGTTGATCTCATCAGGATGATGGGGCACTACCTACAACATATCTTTCCGGAGGCGGCAGCCGATGAGAGCACATTCACTATCCTAGGCGCGGCGTCGATGTTTGCTGGCACAACAAGACTTACGCTGTACGGTCCATTGCTCAATGGGTCCATTAGAAAGTCCCCATATTCACTTGTAACTCCGCTTGCTTTGCACTCACAGGTCATTAGCGGTCATTCTCACAGAAGCCACAAACAGTATGTTTCCATTGTCTATATGATTTAATATTAGTATCACCAACATTAATGGTTTCCTCATGTCAGACGCTGGTTACACACTGCCTGTCATGTTGGTGGCAATGGTCGCCCGCTTGGTCGGATTCCTTTTCATAAGTACGCCGCAGTCATAGGCCCCTGTGTTCCAGGCCAACTTCTGATTCCACTTCCTACTCTCAGAGGGCGCATTCAACATTCATATAGACATTGCTAAATTGCCATTCCTCGACTGGTGGCTTCCCAGTGAAATGGTTGGTGTTCCAACTTCTGCTTCAGGCCCTTACCTTGTATATCTAATACTAATTTGATCATATTTACAGCTCCATCTACGGGCTCGGCATGTTATGAGCAAACCTCCCATCTTCTTCCGCCAAATAGAGAAAGTGTCCGTCGTCCATCGGGTACGTGCTCTTCCCCAACATTGTACGAAAATACCGTTCTCTGATAATACGTACCGTCCCAATGCACAGGTCTTGTCAAAGACGTCTCACAATGGCTTCCCTGTGGTTGACAAGCAAGGACACTTGCTTGGCGTCATTTTGCGATGGCAGCTGGTGATCCTCCTTATGAACAAGCGCTGGTATTCGGTAAGGACGTGGCATTTGAAAGTTCTATTTCGTTATTCTGTAATTCATTCAATCCCCATCAGGAATCGGAAGTACAGGACAAGGGCATGCAGGATCAGAACCTGTTAAGTGTTGATACGTTCCTGGATTACTATCCGCGATATCCGAACGTAGACCAAGTTCAGCTCACGGAGTCGGAAAAGCAGAACTACCTCGCGCTTGCTCCCTGTACGTTATCCTTGTCGCAAGTCATTCTCTATCTGGTTCTAAGTAATCCTGTGCTCGTAGACATGAATGCCAACCCTGTGCGTGTGTTGGAGACCTGCCCCATGCGACGAGTCTTCCGCGTCTTCCGTACTATGGGACTACGTCATTGCATTGTTGGTACCGCAGTCATCAATATTGTTGCATCTTTTGAGCATTTCAACCTCAGCGTTTGTGATGCATTGCAGTGGACAAGAACGGCACTGTAGCGGGCATCATTACGCGTAAGGACATGTCTGGTAAGCCTTGGAACATCACCCCCAGCATGGTGATTGTGAAGTCATACTAATAATTCACCCAACAACAGCCCGATCGACACTTGCTCGCCTTAAGACACAGGCCATGCGGCAGCCAAGTGTCTTCGAAAGTAGCCTCCGATACGGTACCGAGTCGTGAGAACATGAGTGTTTTCCCAGTTTTCCTAGCGTGTGTGTTTTGTTCGTTTCGTTCTCTCCTTCCGTCTCGTTCTCTTAATACGTTCTAATAAATGTCAAGATATATGCCGTGCTGCTACTACTGTTGCTGTGGCTGGTCATCATCTCATCGATGCAATCATGTGATCCTTTGTTCCCCGTTGCTCTTCTGTAATCCTCTCACGCCCAACACAGATCGAGACATGAGCATGTACCAGCTGAAAGAACAGCACGACGCCGATGAACTGCTCAGCGAAAACGCCGTCGATCGCACGTCAAGCACGAGTTCGAGCGGCATTCCCACGCGTGGTAAACATACTCGTCAAGTCTACTTCCCTCGCGAACAAACCGCCATGGACGACGTCCTTACCGTGCGTCGCCAGCAGAATGAACTGTGATCACCACCTTGGTTGCGCCTCCAAGCTCTACTCTGCCTGCTACACTATATTTTTTTTGGTTATTTATTTGAATCTCACACCCATTTTGTCGCCGACACGCTTCGAAAGACTCTCTTCTTCCTTTTCAGAGTTGGGATACTTCTGTCTCTTCTTCCGATCAGAACTGAGCGAACATTTGAATTTAACATAAGAGTGATTGCAGGTTGCGGAGTTCGACCAATCGGAATTATAATCCCTAAGCCACCACCTGCCGCAGCAAGGTGAACGGCCCACCTTCTCTTCATCGTTCCTCTTCAGTCCTCCTCCCTCTTCCTTGACTGGCGGAGTTTTCTCATTGGTCACTTCAACGTTTAAATGGAGGCACTTCCTCTTCACACCAACACAAACACAAACACACTCAAACCTTCTACCAAACAAACACACAATGTCGTTCGACTACACTGGTTTCAAGCTCGGCGAGAAGAAGGCCCTCAAGGAACAGGAGCACCACCACGCTGAAGCCCAGGTTCGTCTCTGAGTACTCTGGATCACGCCCAACCAACAATCCAAACTTAACTCCTATGTGATGATCGTTTTCTTGAGCAGAAGAAGATTCAGGACAAGCTCGGCGCTGACTGGAAGCTCACCATCGACTGGCCCACCTTCCACAAGCTCACCAACGAGACTGCCCCCAACGAGCGCGCCCGTAGCGAGCGTCAGTACCTGCCCGCCGTCGTCTACGAGCGCTACGCCCAGAAGATCGGAGAGGAGATCTCCGGATGGGGCGATGACATCGCCGAGGCCGTCAACGACGCCGTCAAGGGCAAGGAGGTCGTCATCACCATGGACGAGGAGATCATCGACGAAAGGTACACAGTCAAGGTGGGCGACAAGATCGTCGTGGCCATCCAGCAGGAGAAGATCCTCTACGAGTATCCCTACAGCGATTCCACCACCGTCACTGCCGTCATCGAGAAGACCCTCTAAACCCTCTTTCTTTGGCCACCTTGTGAAGAAGAAAACAAAGAATCATATAGATTTTTTTAAAAGTTTTTTAAGTATTTTTAGCACAGGTATTCTGGTTCGGAATGTAAGGTATTCAACCGCAAACTTCCTAACATTCCAAAGCCGCGACATAAAACGATTTTCCCTGACCGCTGGAATGGCTGAGCGTTGTCTTCGTTTTGGAATTTGAAATATTCACACTCAAATTTTGCCCGATACCAAATCATTTCGCTAATTGTAACGGTTCACGCAAAATGAACAGGTTCAGGCAAAACAAGACCAGAAGAGAAAAACAAAAGCAGCACACAGGTCAAGTACCTGAAAACACTTGACTTCTTCCCAGGACACCAGCAAACCATCACACATCACTTACATCGGTACAGAAGAAAAAGATGGAAGCGGATTCGTCCATACTGGGTGAGATGGAGGACCAGGTGACGTGCTGGATCTGTTTCGAAGTCTTCGACGAACCCGTCACCCTCGACTGTGGCCACTCCTTCTGTCGGGTACGTTAATTTTATTTTTATCTTTATTTATTTCTTTATATTAGTTGCATTTTCTAAAACCAATATTTAAAATTATAAACAAGATTTTACCATATTATAAATACATTTATTTCTTTTTTATAATGCTCAAAAACGTCTAAAATGGTGTGGAATTGTAGGAATGTTGTATCAAGTTGTACAAGAAGAATCCGCTCTGTGCCTTCTGTCGCCGCGAGTTTGGTCTTCCGATCCCAGAGATCAACCAAAAGGTATGATCCTTGACATTCACATGTCTTGCGACTGTGTGTACAGCAGGACGGGTTGCAGCAGAAGAGACAGAGCGAAGCATGATGAATGGACGCAACTGACAAAGCCTCTTCCTCCATTCTCCTGTTTGTGTGGGTGAATGAATATGTTCAGCTCGCCAATCTGGCCGCGCAGTACAAACGGAACCAGCAGGGCGGGGACATGGACACGGGCCTCAACATCGAGCAGGATGTACGTGCAGCTCCTACCTTGGCACATGCACGACATGGAATGGTGATGAATGCTTATTGTTTTCACACAGAGCATTTGGTACGATATGCCGAACGAGGTGCTAGTTGATATCTTCATGCGGTTGCCGGCGTGCGACCTGGGTCGTCTGGGCCTCGTGAGCCACTACTTCAAGGATATTTCAGGTACCACTGGTCTCACCCTTACATTCAGATGGGGTTGCCATTCTGACCTTCACTGGTCAGAGGACAACTGGATCTGGCGCCAGATGTGCAAGGAGCGCTTCCCCTTCGCTCAGGTGAGCCGTTACGGTAACAGCTGGAAGAGATGCTATGCCGCGCGCCAGAAGACGCAAAGCGGCTGGGAGGGTGGCAGGCCCGGTGACTTCAAGATGACTCCCCTCCGGGCGCACAAGAACTACGTGAGCGCGTTTGACTACTATCGTAACAACGTCGTTTCTGGATCAGCCGACAACACCCTTCAGGTACAGTTGAACCTCTTCGCTTTGGATTTAATGTAGCCTTAGCTGAAATAATCATTTGTTACGACCACTCACCAGATCTGGAGTGTCACCAACACCAAGCCGCTTCATGCTCTCCACGGCCACACTGGCGTTATCGAAACTGTCAGGTTCAACGAAATCAGGATCGTATCGGGCAGCAGCGATAACACCGTCAGGTACGTTTGAGTGTGAAAATTATGTTTCGCCATTTTAGTTACTAACGGTCAATCTAAAGGGTTTGGGATACGACCACCGGAACCAGCACATCGACCCTCTCGCAGGGCGGTGCTGTGCGGTCCATCCAGTTTAACGAGAGCACTATCCTTTCAGGAGGTGACGACCGCAGTGTACGTGCCCACTTGTCTGCCTTCCTTTTGTTAAACTAGCTAATTGTTTTCCCTCATCAGGTCAAACTGTGGGACGTGAGGTCAGGCACCGCTCAGAGGACACTGCAAGGCCACCAAGCCAGCGTCTTCGCCATCGATATGTCTGGTGACCGACTCGTCTCTGCTTCATCAGATGCCATCCGCGTGTGGGACGTCAAGTATGCTTGCATATCATCTCACATGATAATCGTGGCTGCAATTCTTACTTCAATCTTCACTACACAGATCCGGTGCCTGCATCAAGAACCTGGTGTCGGGTCAGTTTACCCATGTTCAGCCCGTCGGTCAGAACGAGGTGGTGTCGGTTTCCAGCGATGGAGCTGTCAACACCTGGAACTTGACTACTGGACAAAGTGTTCAACACTTCCCTGGTCACTGGCAATTCCACCCCACATGTCTCCAAGCTGTACGTTTCAGCCCACCTAAAGGCCCGATGATGTTATCATGTTAACTGAGCATTTTCAGGACGCTGAGACCATCGTGGTTGGCGCCACCAACAACGAACTTCGTGTATATGACCGCAAGAAGAATCAGCAAACAGCGACCCTTCGCGATCACACCGCCGCTGTGAATGGCTGCCAACTTGATGGTCAGCGACTCGTGAGTTGCTCAGCTGATAACACGATCAAGGTACCCTTGGTGGCCTCACGAAACGGGCGCACTCCTAATCTCTAACATTGCTGTTTGTTAGGTGTGGGATCTCAAGACAAACAAACGTCTTTACTCCTTGCTGGGTGGCTCTCTTCAGGAGCGCTCTGGCAATCCTCCTCATCCTACCAGGTTAACAATCTCAATACTTCTGTTTATGCCCCTAGACATTGATGCTGATCTTATCTTGAATATCCAGGCCCGGATGCAGCGGACTCAAGTTCGATGAAGGCAGAATTGTGGGCGCCTTCAACGCTCTCCTTAGGGTCTACTCCTTCACTGGCGAAGATGCCAAGTGAATTCTCTCTGCTGCCCTTGCATTTCCTCTATCCTCTTATGCTCCCAGTACACGTGATTCGATTAGACTAGAGGAATATGCACAATAAGATATTTCATTAAGCCCAACACAATTGGTGATGGTCACATTGAACTGCACTCAATTCTTGTGTCATGCTGTCAGGGACAAGTCAAGGTTCGGAACTGCAAGGAAAGACATCATTAGTATCTGGCGAAGAGTGGATCAAGGGACAATGTACCTGGCACGTCGGTAATACTTATCCCGTTAGAGTTGACATCAGAAAGCGCGCATGTACAGTTGGAACTGTTGAGGCCGACTCGGCTATTGGCTTCCAGTGACTCACCGCTTCCCACGGTGGCGCAGGCGCCCAGCACACTTCCGGCACCGATCACTGCCGACTCGCCGACAGAAGCACAATCACCGATGAAGACCTATTGATAATCAAGATGAGCTCATGATCTTCAGTCATAATTATGACGCAGAGGAAGGCGCACATTATCACCGATGACCGCGCCTTGCTGGATGGAGACACCACTACCGACCACCACGCCGCTCGCGATCGTGGCATCATCGATGGAATTCTGATCGCCGATAGCATTGTCATCACCCAACACCGAGCCAGAGATGGAATTGGTGCTGCCCACCAGGTTTCTTCGCCCGAACCTTGTGTTATTGATCGTGTTCCCGTTCTGCAGCTGGTTGAGAGCATCGAGCATTGTGCCTTGCTGCAGGCTGTTCCTGGCGCCGAGTACGTTCGCCTCCATCAAGGTTGAATTCATAAGCGTGTTGTCATTGCGGATGAAGTTTCGCAGGCCCATCATAACGTCCTCGAGCACATTGATGTCACCCAGACGGTTGTGATAGCCAAGCGATACGCCCAGGAGAGTGTTGGAATCGCCCACCACGTTGCTATCGTTTAGGACCGATCCATTCATGATCACGTTCTGCGACCCAATGACGTTGTTGGCCAGGACGGACGACGACTCGAATTCGTTAAAGCTCCCGATGAGGTTCTTCTGCCCCACTGTGGTGGACACGATGTTGTTATTGTTGTCGATCCAATTGTACCGATTGAGCTCACTTCCCCCCGTAATGCTATTGTTCATCCAGATGAAGTTCCTCTCCTGAATCGTGGATCCCACGATGGTGTTCTCATCCTCGATCACGTTCATACTGATCATGACGGCCAGTCAACTTCTCCGCTTTGAGTTCAGGTGCGACCAGCTGGTAGGTACCTTCCAATGCTCGAGTTAGAGATGCTGTTAGCATTACCCAGGGTCGTTTTATCTCCGATCGTGGAGGTACTGATGGTGTTGGCCTGGGCCACCTTGGCCTCTGCGTGATGTGTATTGTGGTTTGTCAATGTTGCAGTTCCGCGTACACTGCTGCGCGTACTGTACCTGACGCAAGGGTGGAGCAGGCGATGAGGTTTCCACTACCAACAACCGAAAACGACGCCACGATGGCTTCTCCCAGAGTGTTGTTGGATCCCAACAACACACCATTCCCCAAGGCCCTAACGCGTTGTCGGCGCCGCGTGTGAGTGGTTGACTTCTTCAAGGAGCATGGAGGAGGACACCGTACGTTGAGTTCGTCACAGCGTTAGAAGGGCCCACGCGAATATTGGAACCTAACCGGAGGACGTCAGACACTCCAGCACCGGTCAGGTCGACCAATGTCCACTCGCTAGTGGGGCATGATGCTGATCCTCCGTTCTGCTGTGCCGCACAGCCCAGGATCAGCATCAGTGCCACAATCCCCAGCATCCTTAGACAAGAGCCTGAGCGAGGAAGAGCGTGCATCACGGTTCAGAGGCGAAGAAGAGGAAAAAAGAAGGTGAAGGAGTGGTGGTGGAGAGGATGGATATGAGTAGGATGAAGTCATCCACTGCCGTTCACGAGAGATTGTGCTTGCCCCGCAATCCCAGGTTGCGATTGGCTCTCTACCGACTTTCAACCGAAATTTGGACCTATTCTCGAATATTTGAGGAATGCCACTCTCTGCCTGGGTATGGCTGACGACGTAAGCAAGAGCTCGCAAGAATGGGAACGAGTGGAGTTAATCAGGATGGGCACATTGGCTTGTGCACTTGGCTGGTGGTTACTCCTTCTTCTCCAGGCATAGCCAAACGTAGACAACAAACCTTGCCACATTCCAATTTGAGCAAAGTTTCAGCCTCTGTCGCTGCTCTGGAAAGCCCTCCCTTCCCTTGGCACGGTGTAGGAGAGACAAGGGTGTTATGTCATCTTCGCTGCACGGACCAGGCGAGTGCTAGAGTGGACTATCAGTATTACGGACACCCAATGTCACTGTTCTGGGGATGTTCGTGCCAAGGCGGTCAAGGAGGGAGCTGAGTAATGGCCTATCGCCGATGGAAGCGATTAATTTTGAGTTTTTACCTCCGAACTCGTCCAATTACCTTGACCTGGCAGTTGTTTTGTGCCTCCAACACCAAAAGCGCACCTGACGAGACCTCGCTCTAGCCTTCTGCACTCGAAAGAAGAAGTAGGACACCTCCTCATCCGATGAAGAGAGGCGTGACGGCTCCCACGACTGGCTTTCTGACTCGCATGCGAGGCGGCGGAGCGGCCGAGTCACCGGCACCAACCTCGGTCACCACCGACGCCACCTCGTCCGAGGTGAGTAGTGCCAGTAGTGGTCGTAGTGGTGGGGGGAGTGGTAGTAGTACGGGACAGGTCACCACCATCGTCGGTATGGCGAAGGCGCCCATGCCCTCCCCTCTCCCCACCGACGAACTCTCGCTCGCCGACGTCTCACGCATGGCCAACGGTAACTTTATTATTTTTCATTTTATTAACATTTTCATCAAAAAGAGAAAAAAAGGTATTCCTATTTGGAATTGGAATTTCAGATGATTTATTTTATTCTTTTTTTGGTACCAAAGTGTCGCATCGGAAACTAACAGTGCATTGAATGGTGCGAACTGCAGCGATGGCGATGGATCCGGTGGCTGGAGGACTTCCACTCAAAGACCACAGGTTTCTGCTGAAGACGTACCGCCAGTGCTTCGGTACGTGTCCGGCTGTGTGTGAATTCTTGGCTGACCGGTGATCGGATCTGAGCTGACGGGATGAATCCACACAACCGACAGAGGTGGAGGAGTTCATTGCGTGGGTCACTTCATACAGCAAGCAGGCATTTGGATGGGAGTTCAGCAGGGAGGAAGCGATCCGAGTCGGTCAGCAGCTTCATCGGTGCGGATGAGAGAAGAGATGACGCACAGTTTCTGACTTTGATGATCATTCATTGCTGCTTGAATGCAGGGAAGGCATCATTGTGCATGTGGCCGACAAGAAGAGGTCGTTCATGGAGGGCCGATTCTTTTGGCGCTTCACGCCCGAGTTCCTCCAAAGCAATGCCAGTGCGTCCGACATGCCTCCTATTGATTCTGACACTGCTGTACGAAGAATCCATGCTTGACGACCTGCCAAGCCTTGCTTTTAACTCTCACGTTTCACCGAAGGAGAAGGCCTCTGTTATGTTTATGCCAGCAATGCCTCCTCAGGATGGGCTGACAAACAGTCAGGCTTCGGGATGGACTGCGGTGCAGAAGTGGAGCGAGGAAGAAGCTGAAGTGGTCAAAGCGAATCGACCTGACATTCAGATGGGTCTTCGTCCGAACGTACCGCAACCTACGCGTTCGCACGATCATATCAACGAAGAGGAAACTCACCATGGATCCTTCAACTCGTTCTATCTCTACGCAAATCCAGCCACGACGGCGTACACGGTACCCGACGTCAGCTCAAGTTCCAGTTCAGTATCTTCATCCGAGCCATCTGAAAAAGAACCGCCTGATGTGGTAAGACATGTTGATTCTCTGTGCACGACGTGTTTGCTTGCAACTTAATCAGACGATGTTTCTCAATGCTGCAGTATCAACGATTCGAAAACGGCTATGCGGAAGTTGATGACCATACTTCTATTTACACTGAGGCAACTGGAGTACCCGAAGTTGAGAAGAAAATGGACACAGGGAAGCAGAAGAATGACCAGAGTCGCGCGCATGCAGCGGAAGATGAGGGTACGTAAGACTGGTGGCTTAACTCCTCCATCCCCAACGATTGACAGACATTCCCACGAAAGAAGAGGGAGGTTCGCCCAAGCTATCTTCAGTCTACACCGCAATGGATGACTCTGAATCAGAGAACCCAGCCATCGATAACTCTGATTCCGAGTCAGAGTCCGAAATGGAGTCGCCACGAGGCAACGGTACTGAATTCCTAAGCTCTGTGCTTGGCTTCCCACTCACTGTCTTTGTGCCCCAGTCACATCGAATTCCAAGCTCTTGGAAAAGAGCAAGGGCGCAGGCATTCGATGGAACCATATCTTCCAAGACCTGCTCTCCAGGTAAACAGTGCTGGTTCTCGAGGGAGAGAATAAGATATTGACATTCATACAGATTTGGAGCTGATGACATGCCCAATGAGCTATACTGCCTGCAGAATGATTTTGTTTGTGCCGGTAGATTCTCTCTTTCAAATTGACAGCTCGTGAACACTCACCTTATCCGTTGTTCAATATTGGCGGCAGCAACGGCGTACGCAAGAATCATCATCAGCGAGATCAACTTGCCTGCCAAGCAGAAAACCATTAAGCCCGTAGGCATTGGCGGGTATGTGTGTATTGTTTCGTTCAACTTGTAATGCGCACCAACCAAATCGAAAAATGGGATCAGATTGGCAGGAGGGATGAAGTACATCAAAAACGGCATTCTGTTCAAGTTCGCACTCGATACTCAGCTAAAGTATGTCCAGTTCCTAGAATTGTAAGAAAATGAAGATTGTGCATCTCATCACTCTATGCTGCGTAGGGTGCCGGATGGTCGTGACGGGTGGAGTTACAAGTGGATGTACGGATGGAACTCTCCTTCACACAAGAATGGTAGGAATCGTATATGCATAAGTAGGAACTAACAATGTGCTGATGACCCCTCTTGCACACGATAGCGGGTAAGGCCGCGGGACGTGAACTCAACGGTATACAAGCTATGTTCGTTACACTCACACCCAAGCTCCAGTACGCTTGATCCCCTCTCAACTTGAAAACCACAAGTTGATCCCTGAAACTGCGACAGTTACCCACTGATGTGCGTGGTGGACCACTGTGGTTATCGCCTCATCGCCGTTGCGCTTCTGCCGATCTCTTCGAACACCATCAAATACGGCTCTGGGTGTGTTCCTTTCATCAAGTCAGAAGTTCGGAGCTAACGGTTCTAATTGCTCAATCAGGGATGGCGGAAGGAGTGTACACGCCGACATTCCAGAGCTCAACGAAGCCATGACCGAAGCTTGCAGACAACTCGGGCTGTGTGGCCACAAGGTCAAGGACAAGATCATCTACGGACCCGGTGACATTGAAGCTCATCTTGGCACTGATGGTCGCTACTACGTTCTTGGTACCAGAACTCTAGATGCATCTTCCGTCAAGTTATCTAGTTGCGTTTTCATACCTTATCTTTCCGCCTGCAGACTTTGCACGTTTGATGCCTCCTGAGAGCCCTTCTGATAAGTATGTCCATCACCATTGCTCTATCCGCGCGTACAAACTAACAAGCATTCTACGGTGTACCGTAGTCTCGAAGAGAGACGCGAGGATGCCCGATCGGTGTTCTACAAGCTGCTTCGACCAGAGTTCGTGTTCGGATACAAGCAAAAGACTGACAACTACTTGTGCTCAGACGCGTTTACGGCATGGGGAGTGATGGACCCCCGAGCATCCGAACTCTGTCGAGATGTGACAGTCGCCACGCGATATCTCTACGACGTGGTCATTCCCGAATGCGCGCACAACTTGGAAACCAGCAAATTCGCGGCAGAGTACTGCACATTCATCAAGTCTGTGCATACGGGTACGCTTGTCCACGCAAAGCAATGAAAGCTGTTGACTTATTACATCGATGATGGGCTGCCACAAAGGAGCGTACAAGGAGTACCAGGAAGCTCTAGGGCTGCTTGACAAGTTTGTGCTCGGCATCACGTCCAATCTTCATGCTGCTGGCTGTAACATTCGCCATCTTGTACGAGTGGATTTCTTACTCTGTTTTGTTGATCTGATGGCTGATCATCACACGCTTACCAGGGACGAGTCCGGTTATTGACGGAAAAGGACGAATTACGACGATTGTTGCTATCGATCTGTGTTGCACGAGTGGTCAAGAACAACATTCGCGAACAAATGAGGTATCTTGACTTGAAATGGCTTTACGACCAGCGTGTTCCTGTTGTTTACTTATGGGATGTGTTTGTTGCAGGGCTTTGACAAGTGTACAAGAGGGCGGTTCGCCTACTGAAGAGCCCTACAAGAAGATCATGTGCAATAACCTCAATCTCTTACTGGGCACGAAGGGCTCAGAGGCTGGCGCGTTGAGGTATTGGACCGAAGACATCAAAAAGGAGCTTCGCGAACAGTTTAGGGTATGCCGCACCAGTCCAACTTTTCATATGTTCTATCCATCCCTCAAGTGCTGCTCCAACATCCTCAGATCGTACTCACTGAAGAGGAGCGTACATCGATGGACCTGAGGGAGAGGATGGAGATGAAGATGTTCTACCTCTACCTGAGCAAGATCATTGGCGTTGAGATCAATGCCAAAGCGATCAAGGGCCTGTGGAAAGGTCTCAGTAGCAACACAAGGTACCATAGTACTACACGCAAACATAAGAGTGACCTTCTCATGGACGATATCTTCAGGACGACAAACTTTATCTTCCTTCAAACGGACATAGCAACTGTACATCCGCGGGTGAAGAAAGCCTTCTTTGCCAATCTGGCTGCAGGCATTCAGGCGATAAGAGATGCCCAGGCCGCAATCCATGTGGACGATCCCGTAGCACAGCAGACGGCCATGCGACAGCTGTCCCACGCTAAGCAAGTACGGTCGGCCGTCCCCACCACCGCTTTGAGCTGTCACTGACCCTGAGCATCACAGGTGCTAAGAGAGGCGCACAGCACAGTGCCATCATGTCCGATGGTGAACTTGCATTACGGGATATCAATGGCCGAGATTGCCTTGCGGAAGGGAGCGCCTCGCTGTGATTCCCTGTTCGACAGCGCATACGAGCGATTCCAAGCTTCTCTTGCCATCAAGCCTCTCAGCATCACTTGTACGACTTATGCCCAGGTACCAAGCCGCACATCAGAGCGAGCGATCAACACCAAGCATCTGCTCATCCACCACATTTATTCCCAACATTCTTCAGATGCTGCGACGTCACGCGGCGATCAAACGCGAGCTCACGCTGGAGGAAGAGGCCCTGCAGCTGGAGAAGCGCGCAGATCAGATAGCAGCCTCTGTTGATCAACCTGAGGGTCAATTCCGACGATGAAGAGGACCTGAGACTCACGACAAAAGAGAGATCATCCTCTTCTTCCTTCCTCCCTGTGGTTTTCGCCGATACAGGTCATGTCCACATCGCCGTGAACACATAAATGTGAAATTTCGTGTATTTAATAAATAATTTCCCCATTTGGTAGAGAATGATCGAATTAATTCCCCGATTGACCACATGATTGGCCATCATCACCACAGCCGATCACCACTACAACCTCCCCCAGGCACTGCACTTGCGGGCACCCAGCGTTCGTGTGTGTTCGACCGCCATTGTTGTCCATTTTTCGCTGTCCTCTCATACACACGCTCGACGATGCGGAAGGGAAGCAGCAGCAGCATTGACGCCTCATCGTCAGATGACGCGGCTGCCGGCAGCAAGTCATCTTCGTCCTTCTCACCACACAGGAAGGACTCTTCTCCATCATCTTCCTCCCCGTCTTCCTCAGCTCCAATTCCATCTTCCTCTTCATCTTCTTCTTCGGCTTTGGCTCCAAGCAAGGACGGGAAAAAAGGGAGCAAGGGCAGCTTCAGCTTCCTGTCGTGGCGTCGAGGCACTTCTTCCTCTTCTTCAAGTGCGGCCACCAGCAGCGTAGTCGTCAACACCGACCTCTACGGCGTGCTGGGCGACCTCTTCACCTCTGCCGAAGCCGAACAGATGGCTCTCGGTACCATTATTTATATTTATATTTATATTTAT
>CDEZ01022134.1:0-30541 GCA_000826365.1 Acanthamoeba royreba | reverse complement strand
AAGGCGCTCGAGGTGATGCGACAACAGGGCATCGATCAATCTGATCCCAAGTTTCAGAAGCTTCTGCACATCTATCGAACCCATTCACATCTCCTTAGGCAGAACCAATCCGCCACGAACCCGACCGAAGCGCCTCCGCCGAGGGCTCCTGCCACGAACTCGGTCAGCCTGGTGGCCTCCAAGGCCGGCTCGGGCGGCCCGTTCACCATGGAGCAGCTGCAGCAATTGCGGGCACAGATCTTGGCCTACAAGTACCTCTCGCGCAACATGGCCCTACCCGCTGCCTTGCTGGCGGCCATTCGCAATCCCTCCAGTGCAAAGAAGGAGCTCGGGGCAGAGCCAGGGGTGCAGGAAGATAGGCTGCAGCGTATCCAGTCACCCGTGCCAAGCATCGGTGGTGGTAAGCCCTCTGTACCTGTCACCAAGAACAAGATAGGTACTGTTTGCTCTCGATTGTTGCGTTATCCATTGTGAGAGATGGACACGGACGGTTGTTGACTGAATGTTACGTGGTTAGGTCATGCACCATCGCCTCTCGCTGCCACGTCTGTGCTGTCCAAGAAAGAAGCACTGATCGCTCAGATCAGCTCACCCGCTCATCTGGCGGCGAAGCAGCTCACGATGGAGCGCGAAAAGAGAGTGGCCGCGCGTATCGATGCCCGCCTGGAGGAACTCAGAAAGCTACTTGCCGAGACACAACTGCCGGAGGAGCTCAGAATGCGAGCACTCATCGAGGAGAAGCAGCTCAAGTTGCTGGTTATGCAGAAGCGGCTTAGGCAACGCGTTGCCGCCGAGCTCCGATACGAAATGCAGCTTGCCTGCGCTGAGGATCCTTCCCTGTTCCGTCGCAGTTCCAAGAAGCATACCAGGCAAACTGTAAGCAAGTCCGAACGGCAGAAGGAGCGCGAGGAACAGGTACAGTCGAAGCATTCAGTACCTTACTTAATTGAATCTTCTCACCTTGTTCTATTTTCCAGAGGAAGCAACAGAGACAGAAGGAATTCTGCGCTGCGGTTGTAGCACACGCCAAGGCCTTCCGCGATTTCCACAGCACCTCGCAACAGAAATTCAAGAAGTTGTCTCGCGCGGTAGTCACCTACCACACCAACTTGCAGAAGAGGAAGCAGGCTCTTGAGGAGAAGAATGAACGCGATCGTCTTCGCGCACTCAAGGACAACAACATCGATGAGTACATGCGCCTGCTCAACGAAACAAAGTCGGCTCGCGTGCGCCTACTGCTTGATCAGACAGAAAAGTATCTTACGAGTATCGAGGCTCTCGTTGCTAAGCATCAGGAAGATGAGATGGAAGAAGAGCGCCGAGAAAAAGAAGCTGCCGCGCAAAAGCAGCCCGAGGAAGCCGGCAATGGGGAGAAGAAGGACAAGGAAAAAGAATCCGACGAGAGTTCTACAGCTTCGGCTCCTGCGGAAATTGCTACGAAGGAGGCTGATATGGAGTCTGCGGGCGCGGCAAAGGTCGTAAAGAAAACCTATTACACCATGGTGCATAGAGTCGAGGAGGAGATCACCCGACAGCCCGAGATGCTGGTTGGCGGCCAGCTTAAGCCTTACCAAATGGTCGGCCTCAATTGGCTCGTCTCTCTCTACAACAACCACCTTAATGGAATTCTTGCTGATGAGATGGGCTTGGGCAAGACTATTCAGGTATGCCCTCACTGCCTAAGCAATTGCCAAACGCCACTGTCTCACTGTAACCCCATCCAGACCATTTCGCTGGTTTGCTACCTCATGGAGAGCAAGGGTAATAACGGCCCATATCTAGTTGTCGTGCCACTCTCCACCCTATCCAATTGGGTGAACGAGTTCGATAAGTGGGCGCCCTCCGTCGTGCGCATCGTCTACAAGGGAAATCCGGCAACCCGCAAGCAGATATACAAGACGCACTTCAAGGATAACAAATTCAATGTGGTCATCACGACCTACGACTACATCATCAAAGACAAGGCCGCCTTGGGCAAGATCAAATGGAACTACATTATCATCGACGAGGGCCACCGTATGAAGAACCACGCTTGCAAGCTCGTCACCACTTTCAGCCAGGCCTACAAGGCCAGACATCGCCTGTTGCTTACAGGTACATCAACGAAACCAATTCTGCTCAGTTCCTTGGCAACGTACTAACTAACGGTGCTGTCTGCTTTAGGCACTCCTCTGCAAAACAGTCTTCCCGAGCTGTGGTCACTTCTCAACTTCCTTCTTCCTTCAATTTTCAACTCTGTGGATAACTTTGAGGAATGGTTCAACGCACCGTTCGCTGCTTCGGGTGAAAAGGTGGAGATGAACGAAGAAGAGAGCTTGCTCATCATCAATCGTCTTCATAAGGTTCTTCGGCCTTTCTTGCTCCGCCGATTGAAGAAGCAAGTCGAGGACCAATTGCCCGACAAAGTAGAAAAGCTCCTCAAGTACGCTCTATCAGCCCTATGTTGCGGCATCTTTTTGACCCTCTTACGGCTTGTAGGTGTGGCTTCTCCGCCTGGCAGAAACGAATGTACAAGCATATGCGTGAGCAGAAGGTCATTCGTACTGAGGGCACCGAGGATGGCAAGGGGGGCGGTTTCCGCGGTCTCATGAACACACTTATGCAGCTCCGCAAAATATGCAATCACCCCTATCTCTTCAATGAGGCGGTAGGTGTTGCTATTATTACGCCTATCCCTAAGCTCGTTTCTAACTTTGATCGGTTGGCGATTAGGGTGATTACGAAGTAGATGAGAACTTGATACGAGCGGCAGGCAAGTTCGAGCTGCTTGATCGAATTTTCCCCAAGCTTAAGGCAACCGGCCATCGAGTGCTGCTGTTTTCTCAGATGACGGCTCTCCTCACCGTATTAGAAGATTATCTCCGATATCGCGATTACCAATACCTTCGACTCGATGGCACGACCAAAGCCGACGAGCGAGCCGACCTGCTCAAACTTTTCAACGCTCCCGATTCGCCTTATTTTGTCTTTATTCTCTCCACTCGTGCTGGTGGTCTTGGCCTTAATCTTCAGACTGCCGACACCGTCATTTTGTTCGATTCTGATTGGAATCCCCATGCCGATCTACAGGCGCAGGTAAGTTTTAGTGACATCCTTAGCCTAGCGTAACTCAACTAATCTTGTTTACATCCAATTCTTGCAGGATCGCGCACATCGTATCGGCCAGAAGCACGAGGTGCGAGTGTTGCGGCTTGTTACCGTCAATTCCGTGGAGGAGCGCATTCTGGCCCGCGCGCATTACAAGCTGGGTCTGGATAAGAAGATCATTGAAGCAGGCATGTTCAACAAGAAGTCAAATGCCAAGGAGCGTAAGTCGATGTTGGAGGAAATCCTGCGTCAGGAAGAAGAGGCTAAAGATTTGGAGGACGAGGACATACCCAGCGACAAACAAATTAACGAGATGATCGCCCGCACCCGGGATGAGTTCGAGCTCTTCCAGAAGATGGACAAGGAACGCGCTGAGAAAGACAGAGCTGAGGCCAAGCGCTTAGGACTCAAGGAACCATCACGCCTGATGACTGACGAGGAGCTGCCTGAGTGGCTTCGAGTTGACTACATCAATATTGACGAAGATACTACCGTGTACGGTCGCGGCAACCGAAGAAAGGCTGCGCCGGTCTCCTACGATGACGGCCTCACCGAGAGCCAGTGGGAGAAGCTACTCGAAGAGGGCGGCGATGAAGATGACATTGCTGCGATGCGCGAAAAGAACTTGACGCGAAAGGCTAAGCGCACGGTAGAAGCTATCGAGGAAGAGGAGGAGGAGGAAGAGCAGCCCCCGCGTAAACGAAGTCGACGCGACACAAAGGATATGGCACCACCACTACCTCTTCCACGAGGCAGGGAGAAGCACACTCGGAAGGCGTCGGCGGTGCAGGAGAAGATGAAACGTATCTGGGAAGCTATCGCCACGTCGCGCGAAGCAGAGACCGGTCGCCAACGGAGCAAGCTCTTCATGCGACTGCCCTCTAAGAAACTCTACCCGGACTATTTTGAAGTGATAAAGAGGCCGATCTCGCTGACCAACATCAAGAGCAACATCGAGAAGAGCAACTACAATCCTCAGGCTTTCAAGGAAGAATTCAATATCATGTTCGAGAACGCCCAGCAATACAACATCCCCGAGAGCGAGGTATACCAGGACGCTGTCTTCTTGCAAAAGCTGTTCAGCGTGCACTGGGATCAGAGCTTCGGACCCAACGCTCAGGCTGACGAGAACAATGACGAGAACGAGCGCGAGGATGAGGCTGAAGTCGGTTCCGAGGACAGCCGACTCGATGACGAGGAGCAAGATGCCGGAAGCAGGCGAGCCAAACGCAAGTCAGGCGGAAAGGGGAAGGAGAAGAGTGGCAGCAAGCGCAGCTCGAAGGGCAGCAAGAAAGAAAAGAGCAGTAGCAGTCGGAAACAGCGAAGAAAGAGCGAAGTCGATCACGCTGAGCAAACCAATGGAGACACGATGGCTGCGTTCGGTGAGGTTGAGTCATCCGGCCGAAGCAGCAGGAGGAGGTCGGCGCCATCAGAACAGAAGCTCACCATCCGGCTCAAGCCACCCGCGGTGGACAATAGCAGCAAGCGAAAGCAAAGCAGGTCGCCACCTGACGAAGTCGAAGAGGAGATAATAGAAGAAGTGATAGAAGAAATCATCGAGGACGACGAGGAGTACGACGCCGACCAGCCTGACGGCGACTTTGATGAATGAACTGAGTGAGTGAAAGAAGATAAGAAGCTCGCACCTCTACATGCACAAAATATAAAATAAAACATGACCTCTTAACATATATCCATTGAAGGGATGAGGGATCAAACCAGGTTTCGAAAAGAGAATGAGCGAAACAAAATAAATTAGATTGTGGAGGAGGCAATGATGGGCCCTCTACAAAAAACTCTGTACTTAATCCCCAACTTCTTGTGCGTGTGCTCCTCCCATTGCGCTTCCTCTTATCCCTCACAGTCCCGCGTAGACTCCCGCCGTCTCGAGATGGTACGGATTCCATTTTCGGCCGTTTCGGGTCCGGATGAATTTCCTCCATACAATCCGTCCGTGGTCCATCTTCCATTCGAATACGATTTACACGTCCTCGGGGATGTCACGCATGAGCTTCTGCTTCTGTCGGGTCCTCTCCTTGAGGTGGAGGTAGAACCAGCGGGCACCGCAGCCGAACATGCAAGCGAGGTAGATGGCCGCAGCAATGTAGGTCTGGATGGCAACATCATCGACCTTATCATCGTCCAATTCGTCGAGATCGACCTTCCTGTAGCCCGCGTTCAAGCCGAGGCCAATGACAATCTTTTATCCATTTTGAATAAGAGAATTATAAGTATTTTAAAAACTTCCGAAAATAGCAAATAATTGAGAGGGTAAATGCAAGGGTACCAGCGTGAGGAAGCCCCAGAAGGAGAAGATGGCGTAGCAAAGGGCACCTGCATTGGATTCAATAAATTAAAAAGAGTGAATTAAAAAAAGAGGGGGCTGCCGGAATTGGGGGCGGAATGGAGGGGACCGAGAGGAAAAGCGTACAAGCATAGTTGGGCATAAGAACCCAAAGCTTCTGAAGGCTCGCCATGATGTTGAAGCAGAAGGCCCGGGAGGCGAGCGATGGAAGGACGGTTTGCGAAGGAGCAAGGGGATCTCTTTCGATTTCTTTTACTTCCCGCTAGCCGGAGAAGTGGGGAACGAAGATTCAGGCCTTCCTGCTTCCGCAGTAAATCAAAGCGATAGGTCGTTTGAATAGCGTTTTCCTTGGCATTTTCCTGTGAGAAGTGAAAGGAAATGGTGTTTCTTTATCAATATTCGTGTTGGCAGTTTGATTTTTCCTGCAATGAAGCTTTGATTTTGATTGGGTAGGAACCGGTACAACAGACAGGACAACCCCGTAGACCGCGTCCTGCCAAAAAGGAAGCTGAGGGACGCGGTGGTCAAGGTAGAGAGAAAGAGAAAGAAGTGGTGACGGTGGGGGAGATAAGCCCACACTACGTCTAGCGCATTCATCTCTAAGTGATCGAGGAGCTACAACAACACAGCGGTCTTCGCGGACACTCACTTCCCGCTCTTCCCTCCCATCATTCCTCGTCTCTCTGCATTTCGCCCCCAAAAGCAAAAATGGAATCAAATCCTCAGGAGGGTCAGCTTACACGCGAGCAGACATGGGAGCAGGTGCAAATCAAGGTGCGTAATTTGATTCCCCCCCACAATAATTCTTCACCACATTCGTTACTCTTGGCCTCTTGCACAATGTCGCAAATGGCGCTACAAAAATTTGGGCGGGACTCTACACACACATGGGCATGGGCCGCATGTTCCAAGAGGATACTCCTACTAGCGACTGTTCTAATGTCCAACCCGCGTGATGTACATGACCACACTCAGGCTTTCACGTCTTGGCTCAATTCCTACCTCGATAAGCGAGGCATGAAAATCGCGAATCTAGAGAACGATTTCCAGGACGGCACTCTCCTCAATCACTTCCTTGAGATCGTTTCAGGCAAGAAGCTCGGCAAATGGGATCCGTCGCCATCCAGGAAGGTGCAGAAGCTGGAGAACCTCAGCATTGGTCTCAATTACATTCAGAATGATATGAAGATCAGGCTCGTCGGTATCGGCTCTGAGGGTGCGCACCCCTTGTCTCTCAAACTCGCTCAGCTTCTCCCGCTTGAAATTGTAACATGTGCCGGCGATGGGTACAGACATCTTTAACGGTCATCTCAAGCTCATCCTCGGTCTTGTGTGGAGTTTGTTCCGCGGCATTCGTCTTACCAAGCTTACCGGTCCTGGTGAGGGTGGTACGCGTTCCTTCCTAGCGTTTTACACTTACGTAATCGTCCTCTTCAATCTCGTTTCTAAAAGATACAATAATTACATAATTGTTTGCGTGAGGGTGCAAATCTGATGGCTCCATCCAACAGGCAAGCAGTCCAAATCCATGGAAGAGAGCTTGCTCAAGTGGGTGCGCGAAACCGTTGGGGACCTGGGCGTGAACCCCACAGACTTCAAGTACGGCTTCCGAGACGGCCTTGCGTTTGCGGCGTTGGTGAACAAGTACGACCCGACGCTGCTCGACTTCACCACCATCAACAAGGACGACCCCACTGCCCTACTGGGCCAGGCTTTCGAGCTGGCCGAGAAGCACATGAACATTCCGCAGCTGCTCTCCCCCGCTGATCTCACTGAAGGTGACCCCGACGAACGGTCAGTGCAGCTCTACGTCTCCCTCATCTTCCACGCCTTCTCATCAAAGAGGGAAAAGGAAGAGATGGAGGCAGCCAACAAGGGCATTGCCTCTCGTCTCGAGGATCTTGGAACGCGACTCAAGAGGGAAGCTGAAGAGCGAGAAGAGCTTCTTAAGCAAAAGGACTCCTTGTTGGCTGCTCAGGAGTCCCTGGAGTCTACTCTTGATGAGCGCGCCAAGCAAACGGCCTCGCTCTCCGAGGCTGTCAAGAAGATGCAGGATGACCTTGCTGAACTGCGTGCCCAGCTTGAGGATCTGCATGAGCTCAAGAAGAAGGATATCGAGTACTCAAGTAAGTTGGCGCAGCTGCGCGACGCCGAGGAAAGGTCACGAACGCAAGGAGAAGAGGCGGAAGATGCCACAACACTGAAAGAGGAAATTCAGAGGCAGAAGGCTGAGATTGATGCTCTGCGAAGCCGACTTGGTGGCGTTGCGGAGGAAGAATCTCAGTCCATTGATAGCCAGCTTGCCGCTACGCAGGAGGAACTTGCCAGAGAGACACAAAGACTAAAGGCCAGACTGGAACAAGAGAACGAAGCGAAGCTTCTGCGCGAGCAGAAGAATGTACGCCTCCGTGCCGAGCACGAGATTTTGTCTCAGAAGGTGACGCACAGCAACAAGGCCGCCTCTGGTACCACCTCAAACTCATGGTTTCGTACGTAAGTACGTTGCTAATATCTTTTTACTTCATACAGCCTGGTCGCTGCTGAGCAAGAATCTGGAAGAGCACTTGGAAGACCTGTATTGCTGGAGGGAAGTGCAAGCTGATGGTGAATCGGATCCGACGAAGAGAATCGATATCAAGGCTATCGTGCCGTCCATCTCCTCTACTAAGAACTGGAATCAGCAGGCCACTCTTCTTGTTGATCGGCTAGAGGAGGAGAATAAGAACCTGCTTAAGGTTCTCGATGTTAAGGTATGAATTTCATAGTCCGCTGTACACAAGCTTGCAACTCCAAACTCATCCTTGCTTGGTAGGATGCTATTGGTCGTCGGCGCGACGCCTCGCTGAAGAACGGCTGGCTCGTCAAGCGCGGTCAACACAACGCATCTTCGTGGAAGAAGAGGTATTTTATTCTCCGTACGGACACGCTCTCCTACTACAAAACCGACGAGGCCAACGCCGAGGAGAAGGCTTCCATCTCTCTCGCTACGTGCGAAGTCGCTCCGGAAAGCAGCGAAGAGGGCCACGAGTGGCTGTTCAAGGTGACTGTCGAGGGCCGCCAACTAGTGCTTGAAGCCGAATCGAGAGAGCAGAGAGATTCGTGGATCGCCGCTGCTGCCGGCCTTGCTGCTGCCCATGTCTATAGAAAAGAGGCGGACGAGTCGGATGTGAGGCCCGATCTGCGCCTGCTGTCATTCCTTGGTGGTGACGCCAACCCTACCACAGTGCTCCGTCTGGACGACCGTTCGCTGTCTCAGGAGGCTCTGCGAGCGCTTGTCACCGTACTGCCTTACCATTCCGACCTTACTCTTCTCTCTTTGGAGAATGCCGAGATTGAAGACAGTGAAGCTCTTCGCCTCGCGCCCGCCCTCGCCGCTCTCAGCCATCTTCGTGTCCTCAAGCTGGGTAAGAACAAGATCTCCTCTGGTGGTGCAGCGTATGCGTTCCCCTCTTCGCGCATTGTCCCCTTTACCCATTACAGTGCTAAAACCTGCCTATCTTCAGTGCTGTGGCTGAGGCTCTTCCAAAGATGAAGGCGCTGGAGGAACTGTACCTTAACGAAAACGAAATTGGCGATGAGGGAGCTGAAGCGCTCTCTCACGCCCTTGCTAGCAAGTCGAGTCTTCGCGTAATCGACCTTTCTGGCAGCAAGATTTCCGATAAGGGCGCTGCCGCGATCGCCGGAGCGCTGACTGAGGAACACGTCCTCGAGTCCCTTCTTCTCTCCAGAAATGCGATTACGAACGATGGAGCCCAGGGTCTCGCTGGCCTGCTTCGCCGGCGGACAGCAGTCAAGTCCGTGCATCTCAACGGCAACAACATCTCAGATGAAGGCGCGCAGGCCATCGCTGAAGCTCTTCTGGTAAGCTTTGCCTTTTTCTCGCCAGATTGTGTCATGTGCGTGCATTTCTAACTTGACAAACAGGAGAATAAGCAAGTGCTGGAGGTCGACTTGTCTGCCAATAAGATCGGCAACGCTGGTGCTACTCACATTCGTAAAGTTCTTGGCGTATGTCACACTGAAGCCCAATTCATCTTTCTCGTTCCCTTACTTATCATTTTTAAAATGATTACAGGAGAACAAGGTCCTAGAAGGAGTTAACCTGTCTGAAAATAAGTTGCAGTGCGGAGCCGACCTGTCAGCCTTCCTGGATGTGGAGGGCTTCTTCTTCCCGCAGCTCACCTTCTCCAGGAGAATCGGCAAGTAAACAGCGGCCGGAGGATGGTGGACTTCTAGAGCGCTTGTGACACGATAGCAGGAAAGACGAGGAGGATTGGTAAAGGATGATCAGGCAGGGGATGGGAGCGAGATGAAGCGGCATCAGGTGCGGAGCGGTGGACGGGGCCATGTTCCCCAGCTGCTGGCTTCGAGGAGCCTGATCAAGTGGGTACATTACATGCACACGCACACCTTGACTCCCTTGCCCCCATTTGTGGAAGCTGGTGACCAACTTCTAATTATTATTATTGTTGTTGTTATTTACAAGTTCTCCCTTGCTCACCTCACCCAGCTGTACTCTACACGAGCTGTCTGCCTGACAGGACGTCCTCTCTTTCTAGTTAGCTGCCTTGCTGCTTGGCTGGCGTGTTGGAGAGTGATCGTCCGTTTGACTCTCTTCCCCCATCCATCCTTCCTTGTGTCTGGGGATTGCGCAGCTTGTTCAAGATGTCGGCAGTTGTTTTGGCATGCTTGAACTCGACCCAGTGCTGGAAGACGTCTGTGAGTCAGCAAGGAGCAGATGAAGAAGAAGAAGGAGAAAGCTCGTACCTGGGCATCCTTGATAGTACAGAAGTGGCGGTTGGCGCACAGGGGCCGATCATCGTTCTTAGCTGTCGTGACGGTTGCCCCTCTGCCGCCCTGCTCCGCTGGGGCGTCGGCAGCCACACGGCCACCGTCAGCTCGACCTGGGCTGGGTGTACCTCTTCCAGCAGGCAGCTCCTCCGGGAGTGGGCGCTGGGGAATTGGTGGCGGTGCTGAAGCGCCCAGCGGACGTGCTGTAGTCGGTCGCTGGCCTTCGATCTCAGCAGAGAGGGCTGACTGCTCTGGTGAGGTTGGCGGTGTGCGAGGTGGCGTGCGCGTGAAGACCAGACCCGACTTGGACAGCTGCTGTCCCTGGGGATAGGGCGGTTTGGACGCGATGGGCACGGGTGGGCCGGCTTGTGAGGCCGCGCGAGGTAGGTCCGGGGAGGAGTTGGAGAAGATGGATTGCGGACTGGTGAGCATCATCGGGGTGGGCCGAGGCCGGCGATTCTTGGCGATCGAACCTGATCGTGAGGAGCCCAGCGCGTCGCCGGCAGGAGGAGAGGTACCGAGCTCAGAGACCGTGGGCAGATTGGAGAAGGAGCGAGAAGTGGAGTGTTGCGGCGAAGAAGTAGAGAGGAGTGACATCGGAGTAGACGAAGACGAGGTCAAACTGCCACCGCCAGCCAGGTCGGCCGGAGGCGTAATGGCAGAACCGTGGGAACGGTCTCCGGTGGGCCTGCGTCGCGTGATGATTGATGATGAACTGCTGGTGGAGAGGAAAGGTTCCTTGAACTCATTCCTCAGATCTAAAAGGGTGATCAAAGGAAGATATGCCGGTTATTCTGGTCGATGAACTTCCATCACATCGGAACTAGCCGACGGACCTTTGTGTTCAGGATGTCGGTCGATGTAATCGTCCACGCACTGTTGTAGGTCCTTCATCCAAACAGCTTTTTCCTGCATTGGCGTCAGTGTAACCACATCAATGAACTCTCCATCAACGTGGGACTGGTTGCTGAGATCGACAGACGAACCTGAGCTGTGCACTTCTTTGGGAAGATAATCCAGGCCTTCTTGGGTGTCACCAAATAGAAAAGATTCTTATAACCCTTGAGTTCTGGTGAGGAAAGCTGAGCTTAGTATTGCCGTAGACGATATCCTGAAGGGTTACTCACCAGGGAGCGTGCTGTCGGCTATATCCTGCAGCCACAAGCCCTTCATTGGGATCGTCACTTTCCACTTGTATGAATGAATGTGACCGAAGCTCTGAGACCAACCGAAGGAGATATTGTTACTCGAGAACAGAAGGAAGAATCAAGATACATTTACCTTCTCACCAACCAGAAGGAGGTCGTTGAATAGAAACATCTGCAGTCGGTCGGTGTATATACGATGTCCCTGCATCATGACTCGGCGAAACTTTCCTTCTCTTTTGAACACACGCGGGCTATCCAACAATTGCTGCATTCGTACACAAATCAGGATAATCTCCAAACTCCCCAACAAGTGAACACTCCTTTACCGTAATGTCTGCGCCGAGATGGCGCTGGATGCGCAGGAGCACAGAGTTGGTCAATGCCATTTGCATGGTACCATCGACGTAATCGGCAATCTGCATCGCAATGACAACGTGAGTGGAGCAGAGCGCGATCAAGGTTCAAGCACCAATCTAACCTGCTGGATCCGCGTATGTGCTAACTTCAAGTTGGGGTAATCTGGATGTGAATCGTCCGTGTGCTTGAGGAGATCCTGTGACACAGTCAAAGAGTGAATAAGAGACTTGGGACATGACCTAATCGCTCATTCCATACCTGGAGAAGGAGTGTGTATCGTGGAATCCTTTGAACAGGCATGATCAAGTACGATGATAGGCTTAGCCCTCTAGCTTCCGGAAAGCTTTGACAAATCTATGAACCGTTTAGGCCTCACGCTTTATCAACAGGGCCGTGCAGGAACGAGGTGAACCTGCACAAAGTGTGCTAGCGCCGGGGTAGAGGCCTGCAACCGATCGAGATAGCTGACAGCGTAGTCATAATTCTTACAGTATTCGCTGTAGCCTTTCAGATGCGGACTCTTTACGGAGTGAAAAATGAGACCGGGGTTCATGAAGTGAGCTCAAACTTCCGTGACGAACCATCTGAAGGAACACTCCCCCTATGAGCTGGCGTTGCGACCAGTTCTTGTAGCGTTGTTCTAGATTCTTAAGCAGCTCCTGATTCACCGCGAGAATCGCCTCCACAATCGAGAAAATCTGATGATGATCACGATCATCGCTACAATGTCAGTGCTCTTGATCAAGGGACTGCGTCAGCACAAGCACCCAAAAAGCACCTGTGTGAGCGACTGAGTATCGATGATCGGATGCGGGCCCGACAGGGAGCTACGAAGCGGGTTGAGGAAGACCTGATATATGTTCCCATTTCCGCGCATCACTTCAAAAGTTAGCGAAGTGCAACAACGAAGAATTCACAGAAGGCAAGGACAGCGTACGCCGACGATGACATGAAGACCCTGCACATACGTGCGCTCCGTCTCAAGTATCTCTCCCACTATCTGCGTGCGCTTCCGGGCTCTGCGCACTATCCCCACCAAATGTGAGTATCACAAAGAACGAAAAGCGAAAGCGAAGGATGAAAAAATTCATTTTCATAATAAATAAATAAATAAATAAATAAATAAATAAAAGTGGTGGCGGTTGACGTACAGGTCGGCCCATGTTGGCGGCGAACAAGGTGACCTCGCACAAACGCCTGCGAGCGAACGACCTGCCGCTGCTGCTCGGGCGGCAGCCAGCCCCAGCGCTCCACCCGCACTGTGGGCGCCTCCATCCTTCCACCCCACACAAGCTGCAACACTTAGTTGTGTTTTTAATTACAAGCAGCTGTGTGCTGATGAGCCCGCCACCGACCAATACAAAAAAAGATACACATTTCGCAAATGCGTTTTCGTAACACTTTCATATTTGCGAAACTGCCATATGTTTTTCCTTTTGGCGATTTTTAAACCACAAAACCCCTCAAGTCGAAGACTCTATTTTAGATAAATATATTTTATTTAGAACTTGCAATTTACTAGGAGATTTAGCTTAGGGTCAATACTGTTATTTTTCTTTCTTTTCTCACATCACAGAACATAACATGGAGACGTCCAATGTGCCTGGTAGTGTCCTTTCTCCTTTCTTTGTGTGTTGTTGTGATGCATAGAAAAGTCAAGCTATACCTAAACTAACACAGCAACACCCTCCTGCAGTACTGCGCTACTTTGGCTGCAGAGGACGGGGACAGGCCCTTGTCTACCTGCTTGAGGACGCTCAACAGCCCTACGTGCTGGACAAGGTCGAACTTGTCCTTGGTACTGCCAGCGAACAGCAGGAGCGGTTGGCCAAGTGGAACCAACTCAAGGCAGTGAAGTCAGCCACAGGTACCCCTATCTAGCAGTTGTTCCTTCGACTACCCTCCCACAGGACATGTAGTGCTATGCTGAAGAGCATACATGAATGACACATGTGTGTGGTGAATGCAGGACCGTTTGGGCAGTTGCCTTCTCTCCACTGGAACGGCATCACGCTGGGACAGAGCGAAGCCATTGGGCACTACCTGGGGCGCAAGCTTGACTACTACCCTGTACCCTCCAGGTAGGACATGATCGTCGTGATTGTCACCATTGTCTTCTGACAACAGCATGCTGTGGTTGCTCGCTTCCCAGTATGGAACAGGATGCTGTGTGTGAAATGTACATGTCATCAGCCTACCAAGACATTCATGGCGCCTTCATTACTCTGTTGTGGGCTCCCATTCGGTTTCCTGGATGCAATCTGACCCAGTGCATCAAGGTGCGCCCCTCTTTCTGATGATCCCAGTACATCCATAACCACCATCTGTTGTGGTCGAGAGGTGAGATGCTGTGCCTGATGATGGATTGTTCTCTGCCGTGCAGAGCTTTGCAGATAAGAGTGATTATCTCATAGCACGGTTCTCAGAGGAGCTTCAGGACAAGAATTACCTCTTTGGCGACAAGCCCACCGTGGCTGACTTCTACCTTTATGAGGCCCTAGAAACCTACATCGCTGCGTTTGGATGGGAGCACATGAAGCTACGTTTCCCAATAGCGGTACGGTACCTCAATCTCTCAATCAAGACCATACATCGTCTCATCTGTTCACGGCCAGGCGAGCTTCCACGAGAGGATCAGCAATCGTCCACATATCAAGGCATACCTGGAGAGTGCCCAGAGACCTGAACGCTTCTGCGCTTGCCCAGTGGAACATGAGGTTCTCCGTGCTCTCCGTGCATTCATAACCAACCCGCCAGAGACCCAGTAAAACCCTTTCTTCTTTGGTTTTTCATCGAAGTGCTCCCACATGTGTACGTGTTCAAGGGAGGGTAGATACAAGCAAGTGTGTAGTGTGTACAGTCTTTGTGGCCTGACCAGCCATGAACCCAGTGTTCCCTCACACAGCGCTTCGCCCTGTTGCCCTACAACAAGGCCTTTTGGTAACAAATTCATTTTTGGCAAAGCGTTTCATTTCTTTCCAAAACTGGGCCGAATTTTTGAAGGATCGTTTCCACCAATCAAAACATTTTTCACTTCATTTTTGCCACCGGTGACTGTTCGGTGAAGTACATCCAGAATAAAACAAAAATAATGTATTTATTCTATATTTTTGTTACACTTGTGCCTAACTCAACTTTCTTTTCGTCAAGATGGAAACTCAAACCGAAAAAACAAAGGACCAGAGAACAGAGGAGGACCAGGTGCCGGCCAGCTTCGTGTGTCCACTCACGCAAGAGGTCATGCGCGACCCGGTGGTCGATCCTGAGGGCAACTCGTACGAGAGGTCGGCCATCGAGGCCTGGCTCAAGAAGAACGCCACGTCGCCCATCACTCGCAAGCCGCTCAAGCCGACCGACCTCGTTCCCAACCGCGCTCTCCGCGACGCCATCACCGAGCGCCGCCGCGAGCTCGGTCTCCCGCCATTCCCTGATGACGCCAGCGAGAAGAAGCCTGCGTCGGCGGCAGCGGCCACCGCGGCAGCACCGGCCGTGACGATCAACATTGAAGCACGCAAGGTGGCGAGTAGTGGTAGCGGTAGTCGTGATGGTGACACCGAGCTACACGACGTGTTGGTGTCGGTGCGGCCGATGGAAGGTACCACGCGGACGCCGACCGACATTTGCTGTGTGATCGACATTTCAGGATCGATGGGCACCGAGGCCAAGCTCAAGAATGCCGAGGGCAAGGAGGAGCGTCACGGGCTGTCGCTGCTGGACGTGGTCAAGCACGCTGCCAACACCATCATCAGCTCGCTCACCGACGCCGATCGGCTGGGCATCGTGGTGTACTCGACGACGGCCTCCACCGCGTTCGAGCTGGCCAACATGACCGACGACGCCAAGAAGGCGGCCAAGGCCAGGGTCGACGCGCTGGTGCCGGACGACACGACCAACCTGTGGGACGGTCTGGCCATGGGACTCGACATGATGCGCAAGCATGCCGTGCGCGGGCGACAGACCGCCGTGCTGCTGCTCACTGATGGATTGCCCAACATCAGTCCGCCGCGCGGCGAGCTGGCCATGACGAAGCGCTACAAGGACCAGCATCCCGACTTCTCGTGCACCATCAGCACGTTCGGCTTCGGATACGACATCAACAGCGAGCTGCTGCGCGGCATCGCCGTCGAGGGCAACGGAATGTACTCGTTCATCCCCGACAGCTCCTTCGTCGGCACGGCCTTCGTGCACACCGTGGCCAACCTGCTGGCCACTGTGGGCAACAACGTGCGTCTCGCGCTGGAGCCTCTCAACGGCGCACGCATCATTCGGGGCGTGGCCAGCCTCCAGACCGGCACCGGCCTGCAGAGCGAGACGACCTCGTGGGGAGCACAGTTCTCTCTGGGCTCCCTGCAGTTCGGTCAGAGCAGGGACGTCGTCGTGCGCATGTCACTGCCCACGGGCACCCAAGATCAGCCGTTCCTGTCGGCGACGGTCAAGTATGAGCTGCGCGACTCGACCGATCTCGTCGAGACCCACGTCGAGAGCGCGCGCAGGGATGGCACCATCGAGGTCGACCTGCAGCGTGGTCGGTTGGCCGTCATCGATGCCATCCGCCAAGGGATGCAGGCTATGGCCGATGGTAAGTCAGAGAAGGCCCTCGATGCGGTCAAGGCAGCCACTGCCGAACTGGTCAACACGGTCAAGGACCAGGATGAGCGTGCTGGCAGTCTGGTGTCGGACTTGACCGGTCAGATCACTGAGGCCCTGTCGCGTGCCGACTGGTTCAAGAAGTGGGGACGACACTACCTGCCTTCGCTCATGCGTGCGCATCTGCTCCAGCAATGCACCAACTTCAAGGATCCGGGAGTGCAGCACTATGGCGGCAGCCTGTTCCGCACGCTGCGCGATGAGTTCGACGACATCTTCGTCAAGCTGCCTCCGCCCAAGCCTTCCGTCAGGCCCACCGTGACTAAGAGCAGCTCCAGCTACTCAGGCTTCTCATTCTCGTCCATCTCCAGCATGGCGGGATATCACAACTCGTCCAATCCTTGCTTCCATGGCGATTGCCAGGCCCTGATGGCCGATGGCACGAGCAAGAGGCTGAGCCAGCTCATCAAGGGCGACCTCGTGGCCACCGGACACAACGATCAGACAGGTCCCAGCCAAGCGCGCATCGTGTGTGTCGTGCGCACTCGCTGTCAGCTCGGTCGTACCGACCTCGTCAAGTTGGAGCCTTCCGGTCTGTTGGTCACGCCCTACCATCCAGTGCGTGATCCCGTCAGCGGTGAATGGCGCTTCCCGTGCGAGATGGCCGCCGTGGTAGAGAGGCCGTGCTCGGCCGTCTACAGCTTCGTGCTTGACACGGGCCACACGATGGTCATCAACGGCGTGCAGTGCGTGTCGCTGGGCCATGGCTTCACAGACAACCCTGTGGTGACACACGCCTACTTCGGATCGGCTCAAGTGGTGGATGACCTGGCCAAGATGGCCGGATGGGAGTCGGGTCTCGTTCAGTTCGAATCGGGCTGTCTCGTGCGCAGTCCTGAGACTGGTCTTGTTTGCGGATTCAACGCTGAGCTCGCGGCCTGAACGTCATCGTCATCGCGTCAGAGAAGACGCTAGTGCCGTTGTGTGCCTCTTCTTCACTTCTTTACCACTTCTTCCTTGTTTAACTGTACATCTTTCACGAAATAAAATATTAAAGATCAGAGATGAGCCGTTGATGAAGTATTAGATCGCTTGAAGAGGCTGATGATCTATCCTTGCTGAAGCTGCTCCGGTTCAGGGCGTTTTGAGTCCGAGATGATCATCCCAGTGATGGAACTGTTCCGCCAGAACATAGAATTCGCGTTCGTCAAGATCATCGTGTGATGCCGTACTTTCTTCAACCCATTCCTTGGTCACCACGTGACACGTTCGCGCCCTGTTCTTCGCCACTCTGCTTGATGGGTAAGAATGAGATCCCAAGAGGTAATTCAGGAAAAGGAATGAAGCATGTACGTCGTGATCTGCTCCTTGATCTCGTCAAGGCGGGTCAGGTCAGCCGTGTCCACTACAACATGAGTGACGCCTGGATGTATCGTCTCGCTGTGCACAAGGATTAGTAACTAAATGACCAAGGTATTGACGCAAGCGTGAACTTACCCGAGTGTGCCTCCGTAGAAGACGAACAGGGAAGCAGCAACGTCGAGACTGCTGCAGGAAACCGGTGTGGATGGATCACTAGCGGGGGAGGATGAGAGATCGCTTATGAAGTGATGAGAATGCGTTCACCTGTACCTGACTACATTGAATCGATCAAAGTAGGCGATGTAGGGTCGAAAGATGGCCCACCAGCAGCTCTTGTTGTCGTCTACTGCAAAGTACTTGTGCTCTAGCGCTGCGATATCTGCATCGCCTGTGGCCTCAGAACCAGGGCTTGACGTGGGCCGTTCGTCTTGTGAACAAAGGCTTGAGACGTCTTTCATGATGATGATGAAGGAAAGTTAGGTCGTACCTGTCTGTTCTACCTCGTTGAGCAACGCTTGCGCCTCCGAGTGCTCAGCCTCTTCGTTGTCCTCTTTCTCTCTCTTAGCCCTCTTGGCGGCTCGCACTCCATGATATTTACAGTCCAGTATGCGCTGAACGAGCTCCTCCTTAGCGCCCGAGACTCGGAGGTTCAGTTCTTTCAGGATCATCTTGAGCTCGTCCACCTTCTTCCGCTTGAGGCTCGCCTCCTCTTCGATCTCCTCCTTCGATCGACTACCGTCCCACTTTCTCTTTCGCTGACCCTCTACCAAGATCGTATCAGTCGCTGCATCCTGTCGCTTGCTATGTTCCTCTTCCTCCTCCTTCTCCAGCTTCGATATCATAGCAAAGACCTCCTTCAAGTTCTCCACGTCGGTGTCCTTCGTGTAGCTGTCCCCGTACTTGTCGATCTCCTTCAAGAATCGCTGTTTAGTGGTGGGAAGAGTGTAGATCATGTATCTGAATTACACATCACTACTGTGAGTCTGACGCCACGAACATTGAACACCGAACTAAGGCTCTTACTTGGGCTCAAGTGGAAGACGCTGTGAGAAGGCAACGCAGTCGATCAACCAGCGATAGTGTACGATATCGACAACGCCGCCCGCAGCCATGTTCTTGACTTTGAGTGCTGCAGCGTCAAATCGATGATGAGCAACGTTGCAGCTATGTTAGGAGGATTGTTGGAGTGTACGTACTCTCTTTTCCTGCGATGGCGCAGAAAGTCTGAGGGCCAGGATGTTGAATCTTCTGGCCTCCATATTCGTGAATGAGTGTCTCAAGCTCGCTCTTGCTCTTCTCTTCATCGCCAGTGATAACGCCTGCATGCGGATGCATCAGTGTCAAGAGGTGAATGAGTCCGGAGAGCAAGAAGAGCGTACAGAACTGCTGCCCCGCGAAGAGATCCGTTTTTACTTGGACATGACTGACATCAGTATCCATGAACTGTCTGCCCAACGCAACTCCCTTATAGAGCAAAGGAGAATGTAAGAAGAGCTATCAGTGTCGCAGAGGTGATGTAGGTACCCTCCGAGACGTTGCTCCACTTCGGCGCTTCTTCTTTTGATTAACATCACCTTCTCCTTGTTCGATCGCCGTGACAGCCTTACGCTTGGCATAACGGCCTGAGAACTCCTTCGCCAGGGCCACGAGCTCTGCCAGTATATGTATGATGAGAAAAATCGCAGGTGAGGCATGAAAGACCAGAATCGAATCGTACCGGAGAGGTCCATGCACTGAGTCCAGTTCTTGTCCGTGCGGATCTTCATCACACGAGGGAATCTAAGAGTGTATCCTGCTTTGTACTTCTCTGTTACAGTGACCTGTGCGGCCTTCACCTGAACGATACGGGAACTAGGAGAATAGAATTGGTTAACAATACACTGATCATGATCAAACCAAGAGGAAGCGTTGTACTGGCGAGGCTCAATCCACACGTCAGGCTTCTCGTGTAGGCCTTGAAGCTGTAAAGTAATGAGATCCAGGTTGATGGGACACTCGCAGATAGAGCAGATGGTCATCACGTGTACCTGGAAACAGGAGGGCGGGTTCTGAGGGGAGAAAGGCTTCCAATGCTTCTCCAGCACCTTCTGAAGCAATCGGAGCTCATTGTCTGAGTATCCGCTGCCCACTTTACAAAATGAATAAAACCTGTGCAGCCGTGTTTACGAGTAAGCAAGACCGCATGCATAAGCAAGTGGGGGGAAGCTGTACATGGTGGGCTTGCCCGATCCATCAGGTGAGTCTTCACGCTGAGCGACCAGACCCAAGAGGAAGTGCGAGATAGTGCCACCTCGTCGTCCCACACCACTTCCATAAAAGCCGCCCAAGATGATGAGATCTAGATCGTCGCCTACGCCTTCAACGTACTCGGGCTTGAGTTTGATCCACTTGTCCTTACGTTCGTTAGGGACATAAGTAGATTCCAAGTCTTTGATCATGATGCCCTCCTCTCTGATGAAATGGGTCATGTTAGCCACAAGTGTTGTACAGAGGATGACCATGCTTACCGGTTGAGGATGGCGGTATCGAGAGCGTTGACGATCTCTTCGGTCGTAGATGCGGAGTGTTGCGTGACGATTTCGACCACCTTATCCTTCGGCTTGATGCATCGCTTGAGCATCAGCATACGTTGTTCGAGAGTGAGGCTCATGACACTCCGATCGTTTACGTAGAGAAGATCAAAGGCCATATCTGGAAGAAAGGAGGAACTTAATGGGTCAATATTGATGGAGGGCTGAGGGTGCGGTACAGCAAAACTGCTTGCCAAAGTTATTGGCCAGGTCAAGAGTTGCAGTCTGTGAGTTAAGCGAGCCACTCGCCTTCTCGCGTTCATATTGGGCTGCAGGGACTAGCATGAGCCTACGCACTGGATTCGCAATCAACGCAGGGAACATGCGTACCAAGGGACTTGAGTTTGCCAAAGTCTTCGAAGCGGCCAGCTAGTGAATCCCAAACCAACAGCTCACCGTCGATGATGCAGCTGCAGCAGAGGCCACAAAGGCAATCAGTCAGACTAGGTTTGAGAGAGCAAATGATGGAGAGTACCGCGCCACTCCTATGCACTCTTGAAGCATAGGGATCACAGTTGGACCATAGATCGGAGTGACATCATTCGAGTTACTGTACAGACAATCCCCCTCCATAGGTAAGGTCTTGTTCGCCATATAAAACAGTGCTGGCCATCGTACCGCGAGAACAACTTTATCGTCTTGCCATCCTTATGTACCTGCACTCGTTCACCGTCGAACTTGTTTTCAATGATGAACGGCCGGCCTTCCATCAGCTTTATCACACTTTCAGGCGCCTTTCGAGCAGCTAACATAGGTTTCACCGGTTGGAACAGGCCTGCACCCTAAAGAGCGTCTGTTACCTCACTTTCCATTCTCCTTCCCTTAGTGATTGGGGCTTCAAGTACTCTTGAACTAAGCGTGGCGGACGGATCCTTAAGTTCGTGGCACACACGCCGGAGGTTGGAAGTGATGTTGAACAGCTCGACCGCATCCGGATGAAAGTAGTTAAGGATCGTCTTTTCCGATGATCCCATTTTGAGTTCTGTACGAGTGAATGTGAGCAAACAATGCACCAGGTTGTGCCTTCAACTGTACCTTTAAGAATGATACGGACAAGCCATTTCTGCTCCAGAGCAGTCGTGCGCCTCAGCATCATCTTCAGGATCTGAGTCTTTTCATTCCTGTTTCCAGGTGGATTCAGTCTCGAGAGACAGTATGAGACGATGGAGAATGAACGTACTTGTCGGTAGCTGCGTTGAGCGCATCAAGTGCTTCATTCACATCGAAGATGGACATATCTCCCTTTTCAGGACATCTGCAGTGAACGTGTTAAGCCTCAACTCAGGGAACTTCAGACGTGCTCGTCAACTGATACCTCTTCTTCAGCGACTCGTAGACGGCCGTACCAAAGTCGCCTGCCTCAACGCTGGCAGCGCTGCGCGTGCCTATCATGTACAATCATCAGCTGAAAGCATCCAGATGGCGCAGTGTTATGATATACGTCACTTCCTGGTCGACGCCAATGAATGAGTCGCTTGCCATCATCACTCTCGGGAGAGATGCCGAGTATCTGTACATAGAGCTTGGCCAGCACAGACTCCTTCATGCCATACGTCTGTCGTTCCTTGTCCAGCTGCAGCACATGTATCACGTGACCATCAGAATCCATGTCCAGACAACAGATGATCATCCTTACTCTTACCTGCGGGAGGAGCAGACGCATCAGCGGGAAGAAGTCGTCGTCATGGTATGCGCTGAAGAAGCTCTGCAGGTCCTTCTTCCTCGCAGACGCCTTGTTCGCCTTTGTCGATCTTTCGAATAACTGACACACAGCCTGCATGTAGAGAGTATTTAAATACTTAAATAAAATAAAAAGTTGATTTTATTTAAATACTTAATAAAAATAAGTATTTTAATAAAATCATATAGTGTAATTGAAATTAAAAATTAATCAATATTAAAAATAAATAATAATTAATTGAGATTAAAATAATATATTAATCTGTACCGAAAAGGGAACGACTTTGGCGTAGGCGCCGGAATTGGATGATGACGTCTTGGGCGCGGGGCGATGAGAAGGACCTCGAACATTGATTGCATCCCCACTGTTCTCTTTATCGTGATCACGACCGTCTCGTTCTTCATCCCTTTCTTCCTCTGCACTCTCGTCATCCAGCAGACGTTCCTTGCCTTTGCTCCTTCTTTGATGTTGTTGCTCAGCAACGACATCGGCAGTCCTTCTCTGATGTTGAGAATGAAACATTGAGGTAAGGTCTCAATCCCCTCTCCCGGGATCTTGTCCCTTTAAAATTGATCAACCAATTACCCCAAAGTTGTGTTGCTGTTACGTTTTGGCGGGAAAACGCAAACTCTGCGTGTTACTCGAAAAAATTTAGAGAATTTGAAAGCAACGCAGGCATGTTTTGTACAAAATCGGACACCTGCGAAATCAAATTTGGGATTGAAGATGCCGGCCTCAATCAAGGCTTCTTCCATTGATCAATGTTGTATAGCACCTCGCCCTACACGACAAATAGAGACCGTCCATCATGATCGCCCCAGCAGCAAGAGAGGAGAGCAGCATGCACATTGATGATGTCCCGCAGCGACGATCGTCGGCGGCCGCCATTGTGTCGCCGCCCAGGGTGGTGATCGTAGAGGCACGTATGAAGCGCGCAGATCCGATGTCTGAACGATTGGATGTCGATCGCAAGCGCATCGAGGTGCTGCTACGCGAGGCGTTGGAAACCAAGTCCCGTGCGAGGTCCCTCGTCATGCAGGCCCACCCCGTGTACTTCCCTCTTCAGTCGCCTCTGGCTGACCTACTCGAGCATGTGGCTCTCTCGACGCAGGACTCTAGCCTTGTCGGTTCGGTACTCACTGGTACGCGCGACCTGTGTCCACGCGGCCGCGAACTCAGCTGCTGCCTCGAAGGGGAAGAGGGACTCTCATGATTTCACGCACGTGATGTGTGCAGGTGAGGAGACCTTCGAGGTGATCCTCTACAAGCTCTATGATGTCGATGAGGAACTTGTAGCGCACAATGCGCACGACATTGGAGAGGATGCACACGAAAACGTGGTACCCTTCAAGGAGCTCCTCTTGCCCTCGCGAAGCCTGGACGGCCTCTGGGAGAAGTACGTACACAGCACGTGTTGCAGAAACGTCAGTAGTGCGGCCACTTAACGATCAGACATGGCGATTGATTGTTGGCAGTCTCATCTTCGAGAACGGTGTGAAAGAAGAGATGCTGGACTATGTAGAGACTGGAATGCTGTTCTCCGATCTTCGAGTTTCGCCACAGGTCATATCCATCAATAGAATGGTCCTCTTCTATGGTGCAGCACTTCAGCATGATGAGCAAGGCCGCAAACTAATGGTTGTTTTGCTTCAAAAGGTCCTCCGGGCACTGGCAAGACCAGCATCTGCAAGGCACTGGCTCACAAGCTTGCCATTCGGCTATCTCACCGCTACGATTATGGTCAACTCGTGGAGATAAACGCTCACTCGTTGATGAGTAAATTCTTCTCTGAGGTGCGCCGTTACGTGCTGTGAATGTTGTCTGCAGTCATGAAGCTCATCCTGAATGCAGAGCGGAAAGTTGGTATCGACCGTTTTCGGCAAGATACGTGAACTCCTTGATGACCGTAGCTCGTTCGTTGTTGTGCTAATTGATGAAGGTACCAACCCGAGTGAGAAGTACCGTAAATGGGCTCTTATGATTGTTCTGCCAGTCGAAAGTCTCTCAGCGGCAAGAAAGTCAGCCATGAACGGCAGCGAGCCTTCTGATGCTATCCGAGTCGTCAACGCGCTTCTTACACAACTCGATTCGCTGCACAACTACAGCAACGTGCTTGTCCTTGCGACCTCTAATCTGACTGCCGCCATAGATGATGCATTTATGGATCGAGCTGATCTGAAGCTTCACATTGGCCTTCCTCCGGTATCAGGTACTTCACTCCCTAAGGGCTAGAAGTGACACAATACAATTCTCAGCTTCGATTTACAGCCTGTTATGAGATTTTGAGAAGCGCCGTCGAGGAGCTTATGCGCACGGGGATCGTAACTCCGTGGCAGTGCCTGCTGAGCCATCAATCAATCCAACTGCTGGCCAAGGATCGCGAAACTGTCAACTGTGTCAGCGTTCGATTGCTGGAGGTGGCGTTCCTCTGCCAGGGTCTGAGTGGCCGAGTTCTTCGTAAGTTACCTTTCCTTGGTACGCCTCCTTGCTCAGGCTTTTGCCTAGTTCGGGCTTGTCTTACCACATACACCTACAGCACACGCCCTGTTCATAAGGACAAAGCGTACTTCCTTGAGCGAGTTCATAGATGCACTTAAGAAAGCGGCGGACCGAGTCCGTGCACAAACACATCAGTAACTTAATTCGACAGCCCCCTTGTCCCTCATGGTGCTTGCGTTTGGATCAAACATGAGCGCTTTTACTTCCAGCATGTGTGCACAGTCAATCAACATGTGGCAACAAGTCACTGCGCGGAAGCCACTACCTCACCCAATCGGTAGACGACGACCGAGCCATCGGCGGAGGCGCTCCAGACGGCCTCACTTTCAGCATCAGCATAGCGAGCAAGTGCGACCACCTCCTTCCTACTGGTATGATATCCCTCGAGCCGTTGCAACGTTTGGTATGTCTGTAACCCAATACAGAAGAAGTCAGCAAGTGGTGCATACACGACAGCGGGCTGGTGACCAAGCATGAACGCACCCTAGCATCCCAAATGGTGACCGCGCCATCGGCGCAAGCCGACCACACGCGCAGACACGAGGGTTGATAAATCAGGCTGAGGATACGCTCGCCGTTATCAATCGACTGCAGCGCCTCTCCTTCGAGATTGTAGGTAACGATCTTCTTATCGTTGCCGCATGACCACACCTCTTGGCCCGCTCTGCACATGAGGTAGTGAGCACATTCAGCCCTCACGACTTTAACATGCAGGTTTTCTAGTACCTGACGATAGCGTTGATGGCGGAAGTGTGACTCATGATGGTATCCAAAGTGGTAAGAGTCTTCTCCGTGTTCAAGTCAGAAGTGTGAGTTTCTGATCAAAGACAAGCTTTGTGGTGGTGGAAGTACCACAGGTTGGCACACGACGATCGAGGGGCCTGCCACAATCCATACGTTGGACTTGACGCAGATCATGGTACCCAGATCGTTCTTCGTACTTATCTCGAAGCTCTTGTAGTTCTTTGCAGTCTGTGGCGAACCCTCTCCCTTAGTTCAAGAATGCCACTGCAAGCCTTTCTCTCATCTCAAAGTACCTTGGCGTCCCACAAAGTGACAGTATTGCCGGACGTGGACCACACATGGAAGGGCGGCACGAAGAGCAGCCCGTTGATCCCTGATGCACTGGTCTTGATCTTCTTGCTCACCTTATGTTTCTTTGGTGATGGCAGACATGATGTATCGTCAGGATCAGAGCTCAGCCAGGACAAGGCAGTGCATAACGGTCACATACCTTGGTGTCCCATAGCAGAATGGTACTATCCCTTGGCGAACACGACCACAGGCCGGCTTCGGTGACGGTGAGGTTGGTCACTGGTCCCTTATGCGCCACCACACCGGTAACAAAGGCTCCGCTCTGCATTCGCCATGCGCCAGCCACCATGAGATTATCATTGTGATGAACTACTAGGCACCTAGCAGCTGCAGAGAATTACCCTGGCGTTCCACACGCATACGCTGCCATCTTGGCAACCGGCCCAGAGCATAAGCGGCTTCTCATAGTCGTCCACGGCATCATCGCTTTCCACAATCAATAGGCAGACAATTCCCGCTCCACGACCCATTTCGAGCTGCATCGTCCAACGAAAGAAGGTTAGTACCCAACTATCTCGTTTCGCATTCAATGTGCCATAACATACTTGAGATGTCGTGCTCACTCCCATTTCAGAGGTTCCCATCTGCTCTATGGCAACCGTGCTCATCGTTATCTCGCCCGCTGCATTCAGACAATGTAAGATGAGAAGGCCCAACGATATCACTGCGAATTCATGAACCATGCGCGAACGCACCTTGACCATCGGAGAAGGAAGCGGACTTGTAAGTTGCAAGAGTGGCCGGAGCCAGTTGATTCTGCAAGGCAGCCAACTTGGCGGATATCGTTTTAAATGTGGGCCGCCTACAGATCAACCATACCCCTCGTCACCATCAGCATCACACCCACATTACCTCGTGTGGGTTATGCGCTATGCGTACCGCTCGGCATCAGGATCCCAACACGAAGTGAGGAGGTCCACATAGTCTTGTGCTCCGAGGCTTTCGACCAACTCGGACGGGATGGAAGGCCGAAGGCCATTGATGATGGCCTCTTCGAGCTGGCTATCCGCTTCGTACTTCGATCGATGCTCCTCAAATGGATGCTTGAGTACGAGGATCTCCCACAACATGACGCCTAGAATCACGCAGCCATAATAGAGTCAGCCTTTCGAGAGTGCGCTCTGCGGATGGCGACGGCCTGCTCGATGAATCCTCAAGGACGTACCGTATGAATACACATCGGCGGACTCTGTGTATTCTTTCTTCTGCATGATCTCTGGTGCAAGCCACACGGGATTCCACACGTTACGCCCCTTAACCGTAGTCGCCGTCATCCGCGTGGAGAGACCAAAGTCGGCGACCTGACATGTGCACCACATAGGTATGAGCAATTACATCACCACCAATATATAAAGCTGATCAATGCATGTCGACGCACCTTGGCAACCACAGGGCTCTCCGGGGATGCCGAGGCAAGCTTTACATGAGTGAGAAGAGTACTTTGTCAGCAGCGCAGCAGACTCGTGGGCAGCCATCCGCCGTACGTACCAGAACGTTGGGTGATTTGAGGTCACGATGAATGATGGGCGGCACAGCGCTGTGGAGGAACTTCATCCCTTCGGCGATGTCGCGGGCAATCCGCAATCGCAGAGCCCATGACATCAGGTCGGGCTGGTCTGATCGCGCTTTGATAAAGTCGTAGAGGTTGCCCTTTGATAATGATAGAAACATGACATAATGGTAAGCTCTTCTCCTGATTCTGTACACGATGGCCCTGAACTTACCTCAGCCAGGAATTCAGTGATGATCATCAACGGTGACAGACATATGCCTCTCAGCCTTACCGTGTTTGGATGCTTAAGGCCGCTGCGACAATAGAGAATGAGCTAATTCATTCCACAATGGCAAACAGAGTTTTCGTCGAGGTACCTCATGAGCATGACCTCGCGCCGCAGTTCCTGGAACTTCTCAGCGACGTCGCACTGAGGGCCACCAGCTTCCATCAGGTTGATCTTCTTGGCCGCAACCTGATACGATGATTCCAACCATAGGTTAAATCAAGCAAGCTTGATCAAGTTGGAGGATTGACGTACTTCTTGATCATTAAGGTAGGCACGATAGACTTGAGCAAAGGCACCCGCACCTACGCAGTCGCCAATCTTCAAGTGCTCCGTATCAACAAGCCACTCGGTCATGTTGACTAAAGCGACGTCGGCCGCAAACTTATCTGCACATGTGATTGGTGAATACAGAATGAAACCAAGCACCGAAATGAGCGTGCGGAGAAGCTAAGAACAAGAGCAAACAGGTCGAACGTACGAATATCGAGATGGGTATTTTGACAAGTCATGTGCTGCTTGCCTTTGGTCACAGCCACCCGGATTTCCTTCAGGGTGAACGTTGTCGGCGGGTGCCGATGCATCTTGATGCAGTGAGGGCACAGAACGTGAACCGATTTGATCTGGTTCTGGAACCAGCCTTCAATCAAGCTGTCAACATTCTCAACCAAGAGACCAAACAGCCTTAAGGTACAAAGCAACAATTAGTGTGCACTTGTCATTCAGGTTGATGAGGAGAGGAAGGTGTACTTTGAAGCTTCGGCCTTTGTTCGTACGTGAAGCTTGAGGACGAACTCATCAGGAATGTACTCCATAAATCCCTTTTCTTGGTTGCCCAAGCGGACCTATATAAGTCCTATGTAAGTGGACGACTGGAGGCGAAGGTGTGCAGATAGCAAGCAGAAGGTAAGGGCTAGCCCGTACAATGATGCCGTTAGTCCAGTAGGTAACGACTTTCAATCCCTCCTCAACGCCCTCTATGGTCTTGGAATAGCGCTCAACCACATTCATCGTTCTGTGTGTGAGGTTAGCAGGATGCAAGGTCTGAACATGGATGGGGCGAGCTAGACATACCGCACGAACAGGCGGGAGAAGAAGCCCAGTGGCAGAAACTGGAACTCCCACACTCGGGAGATCTGCTCTTTCTCGTCTTCGTAGAGCGGCCTGCAACATACCTCGTTAGTATGGGATCAAGGGTGAAGCGAGACTCTGATGTTGCCGCACCATTCGGTTTTCATGGACTCTGGACGTTCCTTATCGAGAAGGCACGGTACGAGTGAGATTTCGCTGGCAATCTGTTTCTCTTCCCATCCAGGCGGTGACGATCGTGAGTTGGCGCCTAGAGAGAGTGGACAAACAAGGATGATGTCAATGTCAAGCATGAGCAAGGCCAAGCTGCAGGGAACGTACTCATCTCGGGGAGATCTTGTGGTCGAGGTAAGGGATAGAGAATCTCGAACTTCTTGAGAAGCTGAATCAATATGGGGTGAACAGAAGGAGGAAACAATGGTGGTTTCCAGATGAATGATAGATCGGCATGTCGCAGCTTCCCTTCCCTGAACAAGAGGTGCCGTCGTGATCGATCAGAGGCGAGATAGATCAGGACCAAGATCAGGGCAGGGCAATGTTACCTCACAATATTGTGGCGCAGAGTCACTACGCTACTCATCACATTGGTAAGCCACTGAGGATCAAGAAAAACGCGGTCGGCGAGGCCATCGGAGGGATCATCATCAAAGTAAGCCACCTCTCCGATGGTGTGCAGGAAGTGCAGTGCATTCACAATATCCTCCTTCGCAACATTGTAGGCACGTGCCATCTCCTCAAACTCTTTGAGAGTCTGTCCACGTATTCACAGGATTACAATCAGGGTTTGAATGAGCATAAGAAGACGAGAAGGAATCTTACCATGATGGGAGGACTCTTCTTCTTGGTAAGAATGTCCACTTGTCGGGCCAGGATGACGTAGGGCGTCGGTACCTGCATTCCCACATATTTCTTCTTCTCGGCAATCTCAGCGATACGAGCTTGCAACTCCTATTGACACCATCACCGCCGATGACTTATCAGTATTTGAAGTTCGATCCCAGGCACACGCCATCGTCACGAACCTTAACACCGCGTTTCGTCTTCGTCGAAACGGCCATCACGCCCATCACATTGGGAAATCGACGCTTGTATCGAGACTGGATCTTGCTCAGTAGCTCATCAACCGCAGTCGACTCGTTCTCTGCTACTCCTGAGGTAACACATCATTGTCGATGATTGTAAGCGATCGGGCGAACGGAGAATCGATACCTTCTTTCTTTCGCTTCTTCTTGCTGGTCTTGTTGTAGAGATCCAGATAAGTACCGACGATGACCACTGGCACGCCCGACACTCGAGCCTGCAAGCTATGCAGCCAATAGTCGAGCTTCACATTCAACGGGCCGCCAACACAACGTGTCAACATCTACACATGGGTTCCCCCCAACTTGAGCTGGTGCACGTACCTTGGCCGTCGCATCGGACTTACGCTGGAGCATGTGAAGCAGATTGAAGACCAAAAGGTAAATGCTGCGTTTGGACAAGAAGAACTGATGCGTTGTGTGATACAGGTCTTGGCCAGCGAAATCCCAAGCTCGGAATGCGATGCTGCAATGGACAGGAGAGGCAACATTCGGAATCAGCATATAGGACGCCAGGAAAGGAGCAAACATGAACGCACTTGTTCCACTTGGTTGTGGAGATCTCGACGCCGTCGGTGGCGATGTTTTGCTGCTTCTTCGGCTTCTTCTTATCTTTCTTCTTGTCCTTCTTCTCGCAACTCTCTGCAGATTGCTGGTCCTCGATTTCCTGCTCCTCGTCCTTTTCACGGTTGAAGCATGAGAGAAGCGAGGTCTTACCCACGCCACCCTCGCCGACGAACATGAGCTTTACGCGGTTGAAAGAGCGGCTGCCGTTCTCGAGTTCGTTCAAGTACTCCTGCACCTTGCGCAAGTTCCCAGCAAAGGCGCTCTGCTGCACTTCGCGAGGTAAGGTACGCAACGGATTCCCCTGAAGCCCGAGCGTGGTCAGCTTCTTCAGTTCACTGATTTCGGTCGGTAGATACTCGAGATGGTTGGAGTCGAGGTGGAACTCGATGAGGTTCTGAAGCTTGGAGATGCTACGCGGAAGACTGACGATCCGATTGTTCTCGGCCCACATGTACTTGAGGTGCTGCAAGTTGCCGATCTCGACAGGGATGTGAGCGATACGATTGAATGAGATATCAAGCTTACGCAGGTTCACGAGATCCGTCA
>CDEZ01022131.1:0-17960 GCA_000826365.1 Acanthamoeba royreba | reverse complement strand
TTCAATGCAGCGATGGCAAAAAGATGAGCAAGCGGTTGAAGAACTATCCTGATCCGGTGCTTGTTATCAATCAATACGGCGCGGATTCTCTCCGACTGTACCTCATCAATTCGCCTGTCGTCCGTGGCGAAGATCTCAGGTTCGTTGAGAAGGGTGTCAAGGACGTGGTCAGGGATGTGTTCCTGCCCTGGTTCAATGCCTTCCGATTTTTCTCTCAGGGTGTTCAGCAATATGAACAGGTACGACGCACCCCGTAGTGGTCATCTGATGTACTGCTGTGACTTAGTGGTCGTACTGGTTCGCTTGCCTCAGGGTGGTTCCAAGTTTATTCCCGACGATAAAGTTGCCCTGGCTTCGGGCAACGTCATGGACAAGTGGATCCTTTCCTTAACCAACACGCTGCTCAAGTTTGTGCAGGAGGAGATGGCTGGTACGGGCCCTTCCCACCCTTTTGATTTGTGTGGCGCATCTACTCCTCACCAACAATACCCATTGAAAGTGCACCAAGCTTTATGGTTCGCTTTTAAGAATGAGTTGGAAGAAGAAACATGTTCGGAGTGATGTCCACTGTTTCGTCTGAGTATTGTGTTTCCACTAGATGAGGCGAAGGAACGACTCTGAAACACTGATGTTCTCTTTTATTTGAATGCAGCTTATCGCCTTTACACGGTGGTTCCTAAGCTAGTGAACTTCATCGAGCAGCTGACGAACTGGTACATCCGATTAAACCGTAAGCGCTTAAGGGGCAACGACGGCGACGAGGAGCGCCTCTACGCTCTCAACACGCTTTTCATCGTTTTGATCACCATTACCAAGGCGATGGCACCATTCACGCCATTCTTCGCGGAGTATCTCTACCAGCACCTTCGAATGCTCTTGCCAGAGAACGAGCGTGAGGACAGTGTGCACTTCCTCATGTTCCCCGCACCTCGATCTGAGTTTATCAACGCCGAGATCGAAGAATCAGTCACTCACATGCAAAGCACCATCGAGCTTGGCCGTGCAGCCAGAGATCGTAGGAAGCTGCCTCTCAAGGTAATTAATTACCTCTGCATTCTCAACACAACCGCGCTTTTTCCCTGATGATCATTTTTGGACTGAACCACCATGTGGTATCCAAACCTCTAAGAAGTTCTGATAATCTTTTTTATTCTTATGTGATCGCTTGGTTTGGCACTGCGGCTAATCGCTTATTTTTTGACTACTACAGTATCCTCTGATCGATCTCACCGTGGTCAGCGCTAACCAGAAGCTGCTCCAATCGCTTGATTCACTCGCCTCGTACATCAGAGCGGTACGACTGCCCCTCCACTTCATCAAATAATCCACAAGGACAATGATGATTCTAGTTGTCGCCCCAGACAGAAGTATTACTGTTGATTGACCTTTTGAAACTGATTATATTTTCAACATTCATTATCGACAACTTGTTGAGCTACAATTGCTAATTGAAATTGTCATGTACAGGAATTGAACATTCGGTCTGCTGTGGTGACCTCGGATGAGGGCCCATTTGTGCGCACTCGCGCTGAACCAGACAAAAAACGACTGGGTCCGCGCCTCGGCAAGGATGTAGGCAAGGTCATTCAAGCTGTGCTCAGTACGTGACCCTCTTCTCCATCTTCCCCTCCCAATGGAGTGATGACATTTAACGCGTTGATACCGATGAAAATTATTGCTTGTATTCGTACTGTCTGACCTGAAGTCACGCGACAAATGTTTTGTGGTCGTTCTTGACCTTCTTGCCTAACCACCATTTGCATTGTCGCAGATATGACGCACGAGCAGATTGCCGACCTCCGTCAGCGGGGTTCTGTGACTCTAGAGACTCATGAACTCTCAACTGAAGATGTCAAGGTAATCCGCGAATTCAAGGGTGACAATGCTGCGTTTGAGGCTGTGTGGACCGATCAGGCCCTCGTCATCCTTAATTTGACCGTGGAAGAGGGGATGAGACGAGAAGGTCTTGCGCGTGAGCTCATCAACCGAGCGCAGAAGTTCAAGAAGAAGGCCGGTCTCGAAGTGACCAACCCGGTCGAGATCTTCATTGAGGTTCTTCAAGACAATGACGACATCAAGGCCCTGCTCGAAGGCCACCAACAGTTCATCCAGCAGACAACTAAGTATCCGCTTCTGCCTATCTCCTACCGACCAAACAATTTCCTCGGTATCTTCGTGGGTGACGCCGTCGTAGGCACCTCCCAAGTGCGAGTTCACATCATCCGCGCCACTTTCTCCTTCGACGAGCAAGCCCTCAAGAAGAAGTGTCCCAACGAGAAGTACGCACGCGATCTCCAGCTCTTCGTGGCCACACGAAACCCGGAATCCGTGAAGCAGGCCCTCAAGGAGCATGGCAAGTTGACCTACGCCTTCGAAGATGCTACCGTCGAGTTGGTTCTAGGTGAGGACATCTTCCTCTCTGCAGGAGATCTCTACGCTCACCGACATCCTCAAGCGTAAAGAATCTGCTTCTTGTTGTGTTAGTGTACACGTGCCTCACCAACAATAAGCTTCTCGCTTTCGTCTCGTTCATTTTCTCTCTTGGCTGTCGTGGCAGCGTCCCACTGGGTTGGCCGAGGCAGTTTCCGTCTGTATCATCTCCGTACGCAGGTCAACAGAAGAAGAGGCAGATGGGCTGGAGTGTCGAGTTGTCGCTGCTGTTGGCCTTGGGGGCTTTCATATACCCGGCAGCCTTTGGGGCACCCATACCGTACAGTGAGGACTTCATTGTGGCCCTCACCTACAACCTAGAGGCCTCCAACAACTCAATCGTCCAACTGGACCCCGCTACCGGCGTTCCGGCCTTCGCGCACTACTGGGGCAACCTTGTCTTTCAGTACACTTCTTCGGCGTTTGATCCTGTCAACCGTACCCTGTTTCTTGTTGGTTAGTGCCCCCTCCTTAGGTGTTAGAACACTCGTTGATTGCGCGTACTACTCTTACCCCCGGCGCTGTACCTAAGGCTCCTTCGAGATAGACATGTTCAGAGTGGATCCGCCCTTTCCGATTGTACGGCGTTTCTACCTTTCCTTTCAGCCAACTGACATCAAGTATGACTATGTACACCGCAAGTTGTACGCCGTCAAGCAAACCGAGCACAACGAGGCACGGCAGCACAGGTTCTGTTCGCGTTGTTCCCCTCTTACACTCTCCTCCTGATCCAGATAGTGGAGGTTGACACTGAGACCGGCAAGGATTCCCTCATCCTCACGTTCGATGACAACTACTCCGTGTTGGTGGGCTCCACTGGTTTCGATCCGTACAATCGGCGCTACTTCGTTGGAGGAACGGATGGGAACAACAATAATATCATCATGCAGTTCAACGTTGCTACAGGGAAGGTGGAACAGGTCATCCGCGTGCCGGTCGGATACGATCAAATCTTCTGGAACAGCAAAACCAACACCTTACTGGGCCTCACCAACAACACTCTTGTCGCGCTCGACATCAAATCACTGCGAACGGTGGATCTGGCCTTCATCCCGGGCATACCAAGCCTCTTTGGAGGAACCTTCGACGAGCTTCATCAACAATACTACGCCGTTGCCACCATGTTCGGCCAGATGCAATTCACTCACGTTGACCTCGCACAGCGTCCGATCAAGCGCACAACGCTAAACATTTGGAATGACTTCACCTCTATCTTTTTTGTACCCGCCAAGTCCAGATGGATATGAACATATCCTCACAAGTATATGAACTTTCACCTGTCTTCTTCTTCTTTCCTGTTTATTGGCCTCCGCCCAACGCCTGGCTCAAAGGACAGTGGCGAAGCACAACAAAGAAAAGGCAGGAAAAAGAAGAAACCTGTTGGAAAAGAAAAAAGGGAGTGATTGCCGTGTGATTTTGAAGACGTTACTGGTGGACGAAGATGAGTGCGTGATCCCCTTCGTGCCTCCCACTGGGTCACTTTAAATTTGCTTCAAATCTTTCATAATAACCAGCCAAGGCTGAACCATTTACTTTTAGAACAAATTGGAGTAGACTTTAGTGACAGATGAACCGCCTCCTCACTGCGTTCCTTCTCTCCTCTCGTTTCCTGTGCAGAGCAACCTTCCGCGACCCAGACTGCTGCCATCTCTGCCCTGCTTCTGGTGCTGACTTTCTCGGCCCTGCGCATTTGGGCCGCGACGTTCGCCTCGACCGAGAAGTTCACCATCCTCGGCGGCTTCGTTAGCTCGCTCCTCTTCTTCTTCTCCCTCCTCGTACGACTCTCTTTTCCTCTCTTTGGCTCTTCCTCCCTCTTTTACATTTTCAATCAATCTCACGTCCTGTCCATTATTTGCAGACGATCGGCAATCTGAAGAATGAGACCGGATGGATTGAGGTCATCCTGAGCTTGATCGTCGCCATGGGGGCTGCGGCCACCGTGCACCGTGTGTGCGTCACGACGTGGTAAGTGTCCTTCTCAAAGGAGACCCTCTGTCTGGTCTTGCGCTGACCCCTTGCTGCACAACATAGCTTCCTCTTCTCGATGGGTCTCCTTGTGTGGATGAACTACGCCTCGCAGAGCATCAATCAAAAGGCGCTTGCGGCCAACGTGGGCACTCCCTCGAAGAAGAGGAGGTGAACACAGCTGGGCAAAAACCCGCGTGTGTACAAGATGGATTCTGGATTGATGGAGGTTCTTCATTAATTACAAATCACAGAGTCCACAACGCTTAAGTTGCTCGTGTCATGGAAGGAGATGGTATCGATCATGAGAGCATGAGCTCAGTATAGCTGAGCGGTGCGGCTGAGGTCGATCATGTTTCCTCCTCGAGGCTTTTGTCGTTCATCGCGGATCATGTCGGTGGTACCTTCGAAGGTAATCACAGAGACCTGCTCCTTCTTCCTGGCAGGCAGCACGAAGTGATTGTCGCAATGGGGGCAGTACTCGTCGGTCTCATCCCATTCACTACACATCGCATCGAGATGAAGCAAATAAAATGAGGAAAGGCCGATCGGATAAGAACGGAAGGTCAGGAGTGGACATCAAAGAGTGAAGCGCACCTGTAGTCCTTTCGGAAACACTTCTTGCACTTCTTACAAGCAAAGACCATCTCGTACTGCTTCTGTAGCTCGTGATCGGTCTGCTCAGCATGGCACTCGGCGCAATCGAACCACCGCTTGCAGCAGGGAGCGCGAATGGAAACCTGGGCATTGAGAATGTGCTTGCACATCTTTTGTGTCCGTGTAGGATGTAGGTAGCGATGCGTATCTTCTGGTCGAGCTTGAATTTGTGGTGTGATGACAAATGCGAATTGGTGTTGGCGGGAAATGGTGTCTACAGAATATATTCTGGCGGGAAAATAAAACACGGAAATTCGAAGAAAATGGTTTCTGTATCAGCTCAGTGCGAACTCGAAGAGGAGGCAGCAACGGTCTGTTCAATTGTCTTTGCCAGCTCCTTAGCCTCTTTCTTGTCGATGCCCTGTTGAAGTGCATGAGCTGAAGTGCAAAGGAAGGAGAGGACGGAATCTCAGATACCATGCGACCTCGCCAGTGCTCTGGGACAAGGGCACCGTGCTCGATGTAGTTATCCAAGAGTTTCTCCACTTGTGACTCCGTGATGAATCCGAACCAGTCACCGCGAGGATAGATCACCACCACACCTGTGCAAGTTATTCTTGTCAATGTCTACAGTTTTCCAGCTGTATGTGGCTTTGACATACCTGCATACTGATGTGTGTTCATGGTCCACGCCATTTCACATTTGTGAGCATAAATGCTACAACTCTTGTAATTGAGCGAAGGAAAGAGTACCTTGTGGCCTCCCAGATGCGAGCTCTGCCGCACTACAACCTTATCTTCACCAATACCGCGTTCACTAAGCAAGTTCTTGAAAGTGTTCACGACAATCGGTCCCTTTTGATCAAGGCGAGGGGTTTCAGTCACGGGAAAGTGCATTTGATAATACCATCAATGCGCACCTGCTCACCGCAGCGAGTGTCTCGGTTGTTGTGGCAGCACACCAGTACCAACTGGCTCTCATAAGGCTCGTGCTTGACTCGGTCGCTAATGCGACCGTTAATCAAGTGATCTTCAACAATAAACTACACATGTGGACATTAATCTTTGGTTGAATCTCCTCAAGCACTCTTAAGTATTGTACCGGCAAAGTCTCAGTGGTAACTCCAAGGTAGCGAATGCATTCTGTACGAGACACGCACTTGGTTAGTATTGCGTGCTGTTTGAATGGAACCAATTGAACAGTGCCGCTCGCTTAATTCCAGCTCTACACCTGGAAAACTGCCGAGCAGGAGGTACATAATACCCGGAAAGACGATGAGGTCGGTGCCCTCGGGAGACTTGCTCTTTTCGTCCGAGTTGGTGAGCTTGAACTTGAAGGTGAGCTCCGCCTTGCGCGCACTGATCGCTTTCTTGGCCTCGCTCGCAAAAGAACCCACGTCACGGTCGATCTTGGCGCTCCACTCGTTGGGGTCCGTGCCCGAGCAGATGACGAAGTGCTTTTCGTACTTCTTGACAGTGCCCAGCAATTGGGCATTGTACAGCGGGCTTGTAGAAGTGGACGATGCCTCTGTCGCACAGCCGCCCTGAGCCATCGTGAGCCCGCACGCACAGGTGGGCTCCGCGGATTGAGTCGGGACAACGTCACTCACTGGCTCGGATGCCGTCTTGGTTTGAAGCGCAACCTTGTTCTTGTTGACATACCATGCGCCAAGGAGTACGGCACCAGCACCCACGAGGGCGGCCACCTGCACCTTCGTCTTGCTGTCCATGATGCAGATCTAAACGAGAGCTAGAAAGAGAAAAGCTAGAGAAAATATTTTTTCTCGTGTGTTTCGTTCGTTGTCTTTCGTTTTGGATTTCATTTGTGAAAAAGAAGAAACGCAAGACCACACTGTTCGCACAGAAGGTCACAAGCTTCACCACTTCCTGCCACCAGCACTGACCTCACGCATCTGGAGCTGCTCCTCACGCTTCCTCCTTTCCTCCTCCGCCCGCTCCTTGGCCTTTCGCACGGCCTCAGCGTACTTCTCCTTGAAGTACTGCACACCATGCTTCTGCAGCGCGGCTACCCAGTTACGCACATCGGGAACACCGTTCTGTGACTTAGACGCAGCGGCCAGCACTGACAATCGCACGTGACGGATTTTGTCAGACAGACAACTTAAGGTTTCAGGTGACGGGGAATGCATACGTCGGAAGAAATTGAGCACTTCCAAAAGGTAGACATCTTCGAGTTGGCCTGAGTATTTAGGAGCAATAATAAGGTTCTCCTGCTGCGTAACGTGGTTCCTGTCGACGTCCATCACAATCGTCTGCATCCACATGAGTTAGTTGGGCGAAAGGCACAACAAGATGGAGAGGTTAACCTTCTCTAGCGCTCTGTTAATGACTTTGAGATCCTTCACGTTAAGATCACCATTCACCACAGTGGCGTCGAGGAACAGTCGGTGTGCGGCGTGGTGGTTGGGATCAAGCTTCTCTATCACAGGGCCCCAGCTCTGATAGTGCAGCCATTTTTTCAGATCTCGTCACAGTGATAATCGTAAGCGCGTAATGGTACATACGTTAACGGGCTGCAGACTCCAAATAACGACTTCGTAATCCTGCGCAAGCTGGGCAAGGAAAAACTCAACGCCAGGACGCTTCTTGGTGAGCATACCACCTGACATAGGCTGTAAAAGATCTTTAGAATCTGATAATCCATAAAACAGTGTTCGAACAGTACCTGGTATTCTTGCACCAACAATACCTCATCTGCGATGACTACGGTGATAGGCTTGCCGTAGGGAGGAGGGTGTGGGTCAGGCAGCGCCTTTTTGTTCTCGTCAATGTTCAGCAGCTTCTTCTTTTGTTCATCTATCTTGGCCAAAATACCGCTGAAGAAGCCTCCTTCCTTGTTCTGTCATTAAGCGTGATCCCAGAGTAAGTGCATGAGCGTGGCAATATCGCTGCTGATGATCAAACAGCAGTACCTTGTCGTCCTCCGCAGCAAAGACCACTCCTGGCAGCACAAGCGAGCCGGTAAAGAGGAGAAAAAGGGCTGGCGGTGAGCAAACGTCCACTGCGAAACCTCACAAGCAGCCACGCACCAGTGAGACCGCCGACCGTAGCAACGATGACTCCGAGCACCGCGAAGCGCGTGGGGCCGCTTGAAGACGCGCCCTCCGTAGCGGTGGAGGTGAACCCTCTCTGTTGGAAGGGACGACCTGGAGAATTGACGTCAAGAGATTAATTAACAAATCATTATAGAGTACAAACGCGTAAAGAAATAATATAAAAAATGGAATGGAGGTGAATCCCCGCAATGGGCTGTAATTGAAGTGCGGATCTAATTACCCAGATGGGTGTGCAGACGCGTGCGGGGGGTGAAGAGGCGCTGCGTGGGAGATACGGTCGAAGAGAGCGGAGCACTGCCGCGGAACAGGGGACGAGTAGCGGATGGGAGCCGGCTCAGCAGCTGCGATGAGGAACGCGGTGCCGCCGTCCGCGCAGCCGCACCGAAGATGCCCCCAGCATTGGGCAATATGGACGCAGTCGTAGATGATGTGAACCGCCTCATTTCTCCTGGGCTCTGTCGATTTACCAGAGCGCAAATCACCAGCAAATCGTCCTTAGATTCGAGGAACCACGTACAAAAATCCCAGAATTTAGCAGACATTGAAAAAATTTCAAAACACTTTTGGAATGGAGGGAAATGTAAAGGACTGAAAAAGAAAAGGAAACAGAAATTGGCAGCTTACACAAGGTCCAGGCAAAGATGGGGGACTCGATGTGGGGCCGATTCTCGGCCTTCACCGACCAGATCAGTCAGCTGACCAGGGAGGTTATTGCTGATGCCGAGGAGGAAGAGTACGGGGAGAAGCCCGAACAGGAGGACCTGCAGGAGGATTCAGATGAGGACCTACGTCCCTCTCTTCGCGCGGACAGAGCCGCCGGCGGTGGTGCGAACACAGATGATGTGGCCAAGTTGAAGTCTATCATCGCCCGGCAGAGGCGCGAGGTTCGATATGACTTCCTTTCCTCACCTTTGTCCACTGCATGTGACAGACTAAACCGACCTGTGCGCGTGGCAAGTGCAGCTCGAAGGAAGACAGAAAGAGGTGCACGACATGAAGGACAAGTGGGCCGCCAGTCATAGCAACCTTCAAAAGATACTCGCTGCCAAGCAGGTCTTTTACTCTTCCTGCTCTGTTCTTGCTCAGCCCTTGAGGTGGAATGCACCTGACTGACGCCCTCTGTCATGTTCTTTGTGCTGGTTGACTGCAGGAGGAAATTGCCACTCTGCAAAGAGAGAATGTGCAGCTGAGCGAGGTGAGCTCAGGCAAGCCCGGACTCCGAGTGTTCCCAACATTGGGTGCTTAATATCTTCGTTTCATGGATGCCAATGATGATGCTAACCACACAAATAGCCGGTCCTGGGAATGTTGGTGCTCCTTCTCCTGCACGATCACCGAGCATTGAATCTCTACAGGAGCTGTCCGAAGCTGAATCTGAAAAGGGTGCGCCGGATCGCCGTACTTTTAAGCATCTGAAGCTTGTTTTTGTTTTTCAAGCTTCAGATGCTTACCGTTATAACAACAGTTGCAGAACTCTCCAATCTTTTGGCGAAGACGAAGCAAGAAAATGAACAACTTAAACGCCGATTAGCTGCCTCGTCAACCACAGAACGTCAGGTAGATCCTAAGAACTGGTTCTTATCGTAACTAGCTCTCTTTTTTAACGGCCTCCTTCGACACAGCCCCGGTCAGAACCTAACGAAGAGGTCGCCACACTGCAAGCTCAGCACCAAGAACGATTGAAGAAAATTATCGAAGCACACAATCAAGATCTTACTCTCTTACAGGTGAGCCTCATCCTTCGTGTTCCTCTCTCTTGGGTGAAGTGGTGTAACGATCACCACATCAGGAAACGTACCAAGGAACACTGGCGCGGCTTAAGGAAACTGACGCTGCTCTGGCAGAAGAGAAAAAGAAAGTTATTGAGTTAGAAAAGAGGAATCTCACCCAATTAGCTTCCGCACCCTCGTCGCGTTCGACATCGACCGATAACGTGCCGCAGGCGGATCGCGAGCTTGCAGAGCGCAAGCGGGACAGTGAAAGGTTGCGAGAGCTGAGAGAAGAAAATGAAAATCTGAAGCACAACATTCACGAACTGCAGCGGAAGAATGAAATGCAGCAGGAAGCCATGAACAAGGTACATTACGGCGCATTTATGCCAATAGATTTATTCAACTGATGGCTCCAATCTACAGCTGAAGAATCAAGAAGAGGGGACGATCGGCATGGTGCAAACGCTAATCACTGAGAAGGAGCGGTTCCTATCCGAAAGAGAAGAGCTCATGAACATTTTCCGCAGCCTGAAGCTGGACGACGTACCTCTACCCATAGCCATTTTATATTAGTTACAATCGTGACTCTTATCTACAGACAAAAACACACGATGGAGAACCGCATGCGCGAGGAAAGAGTGTCGTTTCTTTGGCTCGTCAAGTTGGCGACAAGCTTAAGGCGTTAGATTCAAAGAACTCACTCGTAGAGAAGCTGGAGATCGCGCTGCGAGAAGCGTCTGAAGAAAAGTCCAGACAAGCCACTCTGCTGCAGACCACTCTTCAGCAGCACGAACAACTGAAGAAAGAAGTTGAGCGGCTTTCAGCTGAAAACACACGCCTGCAGACAGAACGTGCTAATACACTTGGAAACTCGGCCGAGCAGGACCGACTGAACTTGACACTACAAACGGAACGTAACGAAAAGGATCGAATTAAGAAGGATTGCGAGACGTTACGTGATGAGCTCCGAGCATTGGAACGCAGACTCGATAGTGAGAAGTCTGAACGAGAGCGGCTACAACGAGAACTAGAAATGGAACAACGAGAGCGAGAGATCATAGGTTCTACAACAACCAATGCTGGGAGCGCTAACGTAGAACGATTAGAAGCTCTGGAGAGGGAAAAGTCGATGCTTGAGAAGAATCTGCGATTACTTGAGCTTCGACGAAGAGAGTGGGTAGAAAAGGAACTGAAGTGGGAATCTGAGCGGTCTGATATGGTTGAGAAGCAAGGACTGTTAGAATTGGAGCTTGGCGAGCTACGTACATCCAAAGCGCGACTGGAACAGACCCTGGCCTCCACCGAAGGGCAGACGCAACAGCAGGTAATCACCTTTGAGTGTCTATCTTGACTTGTACTTGTAATCACCTCTTTCATGGGTAGAACGATATACTAAGCAAGGAACTTGACGAGCTTCGGACCAAATGCGCTGAATTGGAGCAGAAGAATAGCCGATTGCAAGAGTAACTGCCCTTTGACTTGAGAAAGTGATGATACACTAACCTCCTGATGATTAGGCAAGTGGGCGAAACATTACTCCAAGCTGGGGTTACTGCTGCGGAAGCACAGAGAACCAGCCAACTCGAGGCACAGGTACTTTGTTGAGTCTTGGGTGACCTAGTTGCACTCATCTCAATTTGTTCTGCCTTCAGCTGGAGGAAGCTAAAAAGAAACTAGACAAAGCGAACAAAGACTCAGAGAGATTACGTATTCACTTAATTGACTCCGAAGATACGCACAACCTCCAGCTTATTGAACAACAGAAGAAAATAGACGAGCTTAACAAAAGGTTCGGCTAGGATGTTAGCTTCATGTTACGTCACGTCTGACCAATATCACACAGACTGGAGGACTACGAAGGGAGAGAACACCAGATGAACGACGTACTAGCTCGATATGACCAGCTTGTGGTTCGATGCCTTTCTACATTCCTATTACGCCATTTTCACTTTACTCAATCAATTATCAGGAGGAGTACAGGGAAAAGCAAATCGAGTGCGAGGAGACGACAATGGCTCTAATGAATCTCCAAACAGTGTTGGAACAGTTTCAATCTCAAAAGGAAGCTGAGGTGCGGTCGCCATGTCTTACGCTAAGCCCTGATAACATCTTATGCGCTTTTTATGAGATAGGTCCGTTATGAGGTGGCGAACCTTCACAAGCAGCTCGCTGCGGAACAGGAGAAGTCAAAGCGATTATCCCAGAATCTTGAAGAGGCATCGGTAAGTTCGTTTATTGCAACGCGCGTCCAGCCCTCTTACTCTTTGGGGTACAGAAAGCATACAAACGCTGCGAAGAGGCCGAAAGGCACATCCAAAAGCTGCATGAGGAGCTGTCTCAGAAGTCCCGCGAAATCGTAAAACTAAGAGAAGAAGGTATGTGATCAGAGAAGTTTGTATCAGGCACCACTTGTTAGAGTATTCATCTCTCCCGTTCACAGCTGAACCTTTAAGAAAGGCTCTAGAGGAGAGTATGCGACGACTTCACTCAGCCACTGAAAATGGAAAGAATATGGTAGATAAGTACGATTGCCTTCATCAACACGATAATGAAACATACATGCTCACCACACTCTTAGGCGCCTTGTTGCCAAGCTGGTTGTTACATACTTTTCTCGTCAGTCCAACAAGGCCGAGGTGCTTAACATAATGTCGTCTATTCTTGAGTTCACCGATGATGAAAAGATTCAGGTATCTTAACTGTTTGGGATTATTGTATCTGATCTTCGCACTGAGCTATTCCTTGCCTGCAGGTGGGTCTGCTTAAACCCAAAAGAAGATGGCTGTTCTTTGGAGACGATGGAGCCAAGGACGCACCCAAAGAGAAGTCGCTCGCAGATCTGTGGGTCGAATTCCTTCTTCAAGAGGCCTCTGAGAGTACGTAGTTCCTTTGCATGCAAGCGTGGACGTTTCTTCTCTTATCATCATCTGCTCTAACAGACTTGGAAGAGAAGCAACAAACTACCTCAACCTCGGACACAAAGGAGGCTTCTAAAGAACAGATCCCCACTACGACCCTGCCCAAGGATTGGGAGCAAAAGCTGAGCCAGATGAGCGCCGCCACCAAGAGCTGGTCCGTCACTCCATCGCTCGACGACGCTTCTGCCCTCACGGTGAACTCACCCACTACGCAAACCAAAGCGGGCACCTCTTAGCGTTTGTTTGAAACGATTTCAGAAACTCAGAAATTTATTTTCTTTTTATTTTCTTTGTTATTTTTCTCTTTTTACACATAAAAAGAGGTTGAACACGCAGAGCATCAATCCGCGAGGATGCTGTCGAATTTGGTGTCTGGCATTACCAAGGTGGGGGAGGGATTTGATGGCGAAATCAACGAGCCCATCGAGATTCATTACCACAAGTTGCTAGGTACTCCCTCCTTCTTTTCTTCTTCTTTTAATCTTCAAAAACGGCTGCAAAACCCTAGCACACACATCTCTCCCTTGAAGATTAGAGCCTCACCTTTCAAAAGCAAATCAAAAAGAATAAAACTCATTATGGGCGGTCTCCTCTAGAGTGGCTGGTAGACAGGAGAAAGGTGCAGGCCACTTGGAAGCAGGAGCTACGTAAGATCAAAGACAAGGTGGCTGCCGCCCTGCCCGAGCTGCCTGAGGACAACGTGGAGATACAGAAGCTACTCAAGGACTACCAGCCTTGTATGTTTTTGCCCTCATGACTGCGGAACAGCCGTGCGCTTGCTACGCAGCTGCAAGTACACATGATGCAGGTGTGACTTGACAGTGTGATGTGTTCCTCCGCAGCGGACGTGCATTACTTCGTGTGCAAGAAGATATTCGAGGCGCTGGAGAAGACCGATGAGGCCAAGGAACGCAATCTGTTCGGTCAGTACAGCGCCAAGAGGCTTAAGGATTGGCAGGACATCATCAAGAGCTATGAATACAATTTCACCTACCTTGGAGAGGCCGCAGAGATGCTCATCTCATCCGTCAAATACGAAATGTAAATGGCCCTCGATCCACAGACTTACGAAACATGGTGGCACTAATCTCGTTACTGTCATGCTGTACAGTCCGTCACTCACGAAGAGACTGGATCGGTGGCACAATCAAGTCGACGAATTATCCCGCAAGGAAGGCGACTACACAAAAGCTGCGGCCGAGTGCCGCAATCGGTATGAGAAGGAGTGCAAAGCTATGGGCATTCCGGTACTCTACCTTCTATTCACTTATGCAGTTCTGTTAAAGTCACTGAGCACACGGCCATGCATAGGGCAACGATGTGAAGGCTGAATTGGGAGGTCTTGTTTCAGAGCTCCCTACATTGTTGGATGAGGTAGCTGCGCTTTTGCAGTCATCTGACAGCGTGGAGAAGGCGTGCCAGTACTACAAGGCATTCATACAGTACACTCTGTCGACTCCCGCAAGTGTACGTTTACCTGTATGCTTGAGTAAGAGGGTACGATTGCTTACATGGACGAACAGGAGGGCCGTTACACAGCGGATTTTGAACTATGCCCTACACTCATGCGCGTGATAAAGAATGGCAATGTACTTCTCCATGCCGGACCAGTGGAAAGGTAAGTCTATGCACTATCAATTAGATACTACAGAAGATCTAATATTACATGAAAAGTAGCTCAGAAGCGGCTGCTCCATCAATAAATTGGGATATTGGCGCTGACACGACAACAAATGAGAGCTCGGAATCGATTGCTATCGACTGGAGCGCTATTCCAGCTGAGGATTCCACTACGACTTCTACCGAATCCGGCACCCCAGCTATCTCGTGGGATATTTCCGTGGAGGTAGGTGAGATGCTTATCGTCTTTCCCAGATCTGTTGTGTTAAAGTTTATTCAGAGCGGGGAGACAGGAGAGAATGGTGAGCCGGCTATATTGAATTGGGATATCACCACAACTCCCAGTGGCGACATAGGCTCTGCCGACAGCACTAACGTTGCTGATAGCGGTACCTTACATTTGGAATGACAGAGTGTCAAGGCCGCTCTATCATAACCTATCCTTATTATTAACAGGAGATACCTTGATTGACTGGGACATCTCGCTGGAGGCTGAAGGAGAGGCTGTCATTGAAGTGGAGGCTGCCGGTGTTGAGGCTCAGGCCCAACCTTCAACGGGGGCAGAGCCTTCTGCCGCACAAGTGTCCTCCAGCACACATCCGAGGGACACTCTGCTTGAAAATAACGAACAGCGCAACCTATTCCTTACAGATTTGCTTGAGGTACAGCACATTCTTGGGCTCCTTTTTTGAGTTTGCTGATTCGTCTTTCGTGCTGCAGTTGAAAACTTTCCTGCAACAACGATTGATAGAGCTTGATGCCAAGGAGGACTCTTCTTCATGGTTGCATGAATCGCAGCAACGCAGCGCTCCGACAGCGGTGCAACAAACCAAGGAGGGCGTGCAGAGCTTCTTAAAGAGCGTCGATGCTGTTATTGATGCCCTCCACAGCCGCAAGACAAGGCAGCTCATTGAGATCAAAAACTCCAACAAGTAAGCACTTCTTATCCCGTGGAGCTGTGCAGGAAAGACTGAATGTGTTGCAGGTATTTGGAACGGTTGGCTGGACAGATAAACCATCACCTTGCTCAGGCTAATTCAGTGGAAGCGGCAAAGGTGGAGGCTATCAGGCAAAGGAACGAACTTCAGGACAGCGTCAGACAAACACAGCCACGCATTGCGCAACTCTCCCGCCTCGCGAAGGAGCTACGAAAGCACATCGAGCTCTCCCTCTCTGCTCAGTACAGCAACCGACGAGTCACTCTCATCGGCGGCGACCTTCAGAATCTCAAGTAACGTAAGGAAAACGTCCGGGCCTTGCGCAATCTGCAGTTCTTGCACACCGCGAAGCTTCTGTAGCTGTTTCCTCCGAATCTGCTCCGGTTGTGGCAGTTGATCCTCTTCCACAGGGGCGGCAGGAGTTTGATTGCTGTGCCAGCACGCATCTGCCTGCGTGACGCGGAGCACACCAACCAAGTGCGACAAACAAGAAGGATTTTCCTCCATTTTCATCGGAATGATTGGAATTCATAATTTCCATTTTCCTGTACATATTTTCCTCATTTTCTTTGTGTGTTCGCCCCCGCAATAAGAGCCGCTTGTCTCTTCCTCTTGGTGTCGCGCCAGCCCCAGCCTCTCCACCTTCGCCATCTACCGTAAATTCATCGTTACCGCAGCAACATTAACGCCACACAGCCCATCCTAAACGAAAATGACCAGCCCCAGCGGAACCCCTGCCATTAGCATCAACCGCACACCCCAGAACTTCAATTTTGCCGACCTTTCGACCACCCCGGGCGGCACCATCTATGCCACTACTCCTGGCGGTAAATTATCTAGTCCTTCTTCTACATACATTATTTCATTTTAATTGTCACCTCACAGTGAGTTGTTTTTTTTTTCGTACATACGTGGTGAATGCCTTTCCCATCTAATTGCCTGTTTGTGGTCCATGTCAAGGCACACGCATTGTCTATGATAGAAGCGCTCTGCTCTTCCTGCGGAACTCGCCTTTGGCCAAGACCCCGCCCAACAACATTGCGTTCATCCCTGGTGTAACGGGCCCTGATGTTGCCGCCAAGGACAAGGTAATGTTGATTTAATTGTTTACATGTAACGGCCTTCCTTACACATTGACTCTGCAGACGAAGCAAGAAAAGGTGAAGGAGCCTCGGGACAACAAGGACGATGGTACGGGTTACACACCTAATCATAGCCCCTCGCAACCGCCCCTCTCACAATTGCCATCTGTACAGATGAGATGTTCAAAATGGACTGAAACGGCGTCGGCTGCGCCCGTTTGGATCCTTTTGTCATGTATGGGCTGTATTGGAGAGGAGGAGAGATTGGAGGAGACGATCGGAGCGTGGCCGGACGTGGTACGGCTCGCGACCGGTTGGAATTGAAAATATTTAATCTCGGGAGGACCTTAGACTGTGGAAGATGGAGAAAGGAAGATGATGGAAAGAGCTGTGGTGACCAACCCTACCCCACCCTACCTCACCCGCGTCTGGGCGGGGTGGTCTTTGTGTAAAAAGTTTTCCACGTAACACCCTTTGGCTTCTATGCTCGCCTCTGCGTCTTGTTGTGTGTACTTCTCCCACGCGGGAAAGCTTTCTCTGGACACCTGTGGACAAAGTTTTGCGCTTTGTTTTTGTGTTGTGAAAGACGCGGCAGCATGAGCAAGGGCGGAGCGCTGCGTAGGGTGGGCTCAGCCATAAAACAAAAGGTGCAGGCATCCTGCCGTTGCGCCCACAGGCAGTGCCACTTGGAAGGACGACTAACTGATTGCTGCGCATGTAGCTGGAAGGCGGGCTCCGGCCGCTTGCGCTCGACGTCTTCGGTACACGCTGGCCAAAAGAATGGATAAAATAAAAAATATGCAATGTGTGTGGACACTGATGCGGACTGGCCGCGTCAGATGAGTCACACAAGCACGCTGGGCACAGGTGGGTGCAAGAGAGCGGCAGTGCACATCAAGAGACACACTTTAAGGTGCATGTGGTGTCCAAGGCATTCGAGGGCAAGTCCCTCGTAGCGCGACACAGGCTGTGCTACGGTCTTATCGATGAAGGTACTTGCGCACTGTTTTGTTGTTAGCCATAAAAATGAAGTTATTCCCCGCCAGAGCTAAAGGGTGGTGTGCACGCTGTGGCGCTGACCACCCTAACGCCAGAGGAAGCAAAGGAGAAGAGCGAACTGGTCTGACAGGACGAGCAAGACGGCACAGGAGCAGGGATAGCGAAACCTATTCACATTAACTGATTTGATGGTGTGGCGAAACAACACTTCTCACTATACAACACTCTCCAGCCTCCCCACTTTCGTTTTGAGATTGCTTCGGCACAATCAGAGCCGAATGACGACGGGCTTGAGCTCCTCCTGGCGCTTCCTCATGAGATAGCCAAGACGGCCTTCGATCTCCTCCGGAATGGGCGCACCCTGAGGCACGTTGTGAAGCAGAGTCATAATCTCCTTGTCGAGCTTGCACACCACGCGCCATGGCCACTTGCGGTTGCGAACGGCCTCCTTCCATCGCTTGCTCAGCGTCGAGGGCGGAATGCTCAGCTTCTTGGCCGCCTCAGACTGCGGCATGTTGAGATACTCCGTGATGTCCACAAAGTTCTGTCCGTTCGGGACCGTCACCGGATTGATGACTCGTCGATCGGATCCCTGGCCGTTCGGGCTTGCAGGCACCACCGC
>CDEZ01022124.1:0-20099 GCA_000826365.1 Acanthamoeba royreba | reverse complement strand
GCGCTGTACGTTCGACCCTCGATGCACTGGTGCTCTACACTCGTTTTCTCATCACGGTGATGATTGCATTGCAGGGTCTTTATGAGAACGACAACAACTGCACAAATGTGTGTGAGCCTCAGTGCTTCAACGAGACCACAACTGCCAACTCGACCACCTCGCCCACTCCCATCGTGAGCACTCCCCAGCCCTCTTCTTCTCCCTCTTCTTCGCCCTCTGCTTCTCCCTCTGCGTCACCCTCGTCTTCTCCCTCTGCTTCTCCCTCTGCGTCGCCCTCGTCTTCTCCCTCGGCTTCGCCTTCCGCTTCGCCTTCTGCTTCTCCCTCTGCTTCGCCCTCTGCCAGTACGTGTGCCTTCTTGTTCATGAGCATGCTTACATTGCTGTATGTTGTTGAATGCTGACACGGCGATGGGTGGATGGACACATCGACAGTGCCGACCGGTCCTTGCAACGTGACCAACCTGTTCAGGGATGGAAATGGCTGCTGTCCTGCTCTCATCAACGGTGTTGCCGTCTACAGGAATGCTGCTGTACGCCCACTTCTCCCCTTCTTGTTTCCCTTTGCTTGATGCCGATTGGAATTCAAGTGATGATGTCGATCCACAATGCTGACGAGGGAATGGATGGTGTGATGGACAGGGTTGCTATCCGATCAGCACCAACGTGGGCATCGTTTATCCCGACGCCAACAACTGCTACCCCAACGCCTCTGTACGCATCCTCATCACCACCACCATCACCACTGGTCGCTCTTTACCCCATTGCGTTTGGGTAACTGACAAAATGCTGCACGCACACCAACAACAACAACAACAACAGGGCGTGTACGTGGCCAACGGTGAGGCGTGCCCTGCCGCTCAGCAATGCACTGTCCAGTGCCTCAACGCATAAGCTGATGCCGCTGTTCCCTCCTCAAACCAACATCGCGCTTGCCCATCCTCAGCGGCAAGCACTGCCTGATCGGTCACTTCCCGATGGGATTCCACTCAGCATGCACAGCACACACTCTTAGAATCTCATTTTTTGAACACAATATATTCAACATTCAACAGACACACACCCGAACAGTTGCAGGTCTCCATCATGGCCAGTATTGATGATGATGATGATGATGATGATGATGATCCATTTATGAAGCTAGCGCCCATCCAAGCACCTCCTCTTCGTACCGGAGCCTCTCGATCAAGACCTGATCTTCCTCCAGTCGCTGGATCCACACATCCGGCTTGTCGCCCTCCACCGTTCCGCCCATATTCTTGACGGTACCCAGCAGCTCCTTGACGGCGGCGCGCATGTCCTTGGGAAAGCATGGCGACTTCTCATAGCGCTTGCCGTTCTGGTAGACAGTGATGTTCTGCATCTTGTTTCGTTCCATGACCTTCTTCCTTCGGCCGATCACCCTCTTTGCAATCTCGACAAGCTGATCGACGCACATAGGAGTTAGAAGCAATTGTCCGTGCACTTGAGAATGTTCATGTACGGGGCGTACTTCTGGGAACTCGACATCAGCTCCGCCCTCCCCGCATCCATTCCTATCGGTGTTGTACGGCGCCACCCACAGGGACCCATGCTGAGAGCAGTGCGGCCCGTTCTTCTTGTGGAAGGCTCGCAGGAGCAGCAGGGACGTGGATGGTACAGCAACAGCCTTCTCCGGCTTGTATCGCCCGCCAGGAAGCTTCACGAGGTGAACCTCCACGTCGATGTTGTATCTTTTCCAATCCTGAATAACTGGGAAGACCATCTTCTCCACTTCCCTTGTGCTCTGATCAGAGAGGCAAACCCAAAGGTCAAATTTTAACTCCGACTACAGTCGGACAAGATGGGCACAAGGCACCGGACGTACCACTCCAAGCGGACCAAAGATAGGGGCACACCGACCCAGGCTACTATACCCAGCCTTGATTTTTATTAGGTCTGCATGTGCCCATACACACGTTTATGTGTTGCCACCCCTCAACGGACGGAGGTAAACTGCCAGTTACGTACCCACCCTACGCTCCTCCATGGTGGCGGGTTGCTCTATGCAAGGAGTTTAATGCATTACAAAATAGTGAGAAAAACTTCATACAAAATGAGAACCCAATTTTCCCTGATTTCCTTTCGAAAATAATTAGCAAAATACTTGAGATTCCATTAACATCATTTGATGTTAATGGAATGTTGTCATGTAACCCCAACACCACACTTAGTCACAAGAAAAGGGAAGGAAGGAGAACAGCAACCATTAATGCCGAATCCTGGAACATGCTGAATGCGTTGATGTTTCGGAAACTCTTTCGAATGTACCCAAATTTTTCACACATGAATCTCCTCTGGTCACAAAGACAGGAAACAACTTAACATATCAGTGATCAGCATGATGAGCAAGATCATCCTGGACTGTGGTCTTCACGTGTGTTTGTGCGGAGATCGCGGCAAGCCCCAAAGTCTGCCGCTTCGCCACTGGTGGGCGGTCGAAATTTCGGTGCAAAGGAGTGTAACAACGGTTGCCATTGGCTGGTGGAGCAGTTTATCTACGGGGCCCTGTGGCCTCATTCCCACATTCACCACCTCACCATCAGGCCCATCACTCTCACCACCAGACAGGTACAGCACCCTCACCCTTACTTCTACCATTCACTGCCTACACCGTGCACTGTGCCGTGGATGAACCTCCATCACACATACAGAACCAGTTGTGGAGTGAAGAATGCAGCGCCTCTTTCTGATCGCAACATGCCTCCTTGGCCTTCTCGCGGCGGTTCATGCTCAGTCGTGCGGCGGCGGATTCTGGGCGGACGCCAAGGGATGCTGCCCAACCCTTCTTGGCGGCCTGGCCTACTTCCCAGACGCCCATGGGTGCTACCCCATTCAGCTCAGCTCTGGTGTCTTCTACGCTGATGTCAACGGGTGCTACCCCAACGCCAACGTACGTCACCACCAGCCTGCGGATCCCTTTGTCGGAGTTAAAATGTAGTTTGATGTGCTGATGGGGGTTCCATAGGGTTCCTACATTGCTCCTGGCGCCAACTGCACCAACCAGTGCCAGGCGGCCTGCTTCAACTCGACCACCAACTCCACTGCCTCCCCTTCGCCCAGCCCTCCCGTTGTCGGCACGCCTCAGCCTTCCGCCTCGGCCTCCCCGGCTGCTCCTTCCCCCTCTGCCTCGCCTGCTGCTCCTTCGCCATCGGCCTCGCCTGCTGCCCCCTCTCCGTCGGCTTCACCTGCTGCTCCTTCACCCTCGGCTTCGCCTGCTGCCCCCTCACCCTCACCTGTGGTGAACGGCCCGTGCAACATCACTGGCATCTGGCCGGACAAGACTGGCTGCTGCCCCGCTCAGATCAACGGCCGCGCCTTCTACAGGGACGCCAACGGATGCTACCCTGTCATCACCAACGTGGGCATCCTCTACGCCGACACCAACGGCTGCTACCCCGACGCCCAGGGCGTCTACCTCGGTGGCAACCAGCCCTGCCCTGCCGCTCGTCGCTGCTCTGAGGAATGCCTCAGCCAGTAGGTGGACGTCACAATCATGAGGATGAGGAATTCTTCATCATCACCATCATCCATCAGATTGACTCTCTATCCCTTCTCCTTCTCTTTCCATCCACGACAGTCGTGGCCCTTTCGACTCTCTTTGCTTAGAGAAGCCCTCTGAAGAATACATTCTCATTTCTGGCAGTTCTTAGTTGTTTTGTATGATGGGCTCGCTTTCTTTGAAAGAAAAAGAAAAGGAAACCTCAAGAAATATATTTTCCTTCACAATTGGAGAAAAGAAATTTACATTTAAATTTAAAATTTAAAAAAATATAAAGATGGAGGCGGGCGGGGGTGACCCCAGGGTGGACCCGCGGGTGCAAGTGGAGGAGTTCATGCGGCGGAAGGGGGTGAACGGGAAGGTCATCCTCGCGATGGTCACCGGCAGCCAGGCCTACAACCTCACCAACGAGTTCTCCGACCACGACTTTCTTGGGGTATTTTTTATTTTTATTTATTCTAAACTACTTTTATTTTATACAAAATAAATCGAAAAAAAATAAAAATTGAAACCAGGTGTTGAAGCTGCTGGATTCCCTGATCATCGTCCTCTCTTCGTTGTAATCATGATCATCGTGCACAGGTGTATCTGGCGTACACGGACGACTTGCTGTCGCTCTCGCGCGAAGGAGTGATGTGGACGGTGACACACCTGCCCAACGAGGATTGTCCCGATGTTACCATCTACGAAGCGGCCAAGTTCTGCCAACTGCTGCTCAAAGGCAACGTACGTGTTTGTATGCAAGCTTCACTTTTGTAGCTAAAGGCTCAGCGCTGATGTGATGCTCAACGCCATAATTATCTTTTCTCACCTGGTCAGCCTTTCTTGATGGAGGTCATGTTCGCCAATCGAAGAAAAGACCTTTACTACTACACCGAGGAATGGGCACAGCTGTTGAACGAAACGTTCACCAGCAAACTACTGACACAACGGTAGTATTCGTCCGGTTGGATTGTTGAGAGCTATCACTGATCCATGTTGCTGTTCAGGTCGGTGTTGGGGTATCTTGACTACATTGACTCACAGATCAAGCAGGCTCGGCGGAAAGGTGCGCTCTGTGTAGTTCATCGTTCAGATGCTTGAAAGTGTCCCTTATGGATATTCTCTTGTTAACTACAGGAAGCCAGTCCAAGGATCTGCCTGTAGGGAAGCGGATATACCACATCCAGAGACTACTATCGGAGGCAGAGAGAATAATGCAAGGGAAGCCACCGATCGTGTGGCACGACGACGGTATGCTCATTCATCTCCTAGATTTTCATTAACGCTGACCGAGCACCGTTGTCGGCAGGTGAGGAAAAGACTGAGCTCTTGAAAATCAGAGTGGGGATGATCAAGGTCGAGTGTGTGATTGACACAGTAGAACGGCGACTGGCGGAGTTGCGGGTTGAACAGCCTTCACGGTGGAGCCATCTGCCTGAATATACAGAAGAAGAGTTCCTCGACCAGTGGCTTGTTCGCAGCCGTATGGGCAACTTCCTTCCACGAACGTAGGCTCCACGCCCCACGCTACCTTGCAGGATGATGCATGAAGAATGAAATTATAGGTTATGTCCTGCTGGACTGCCTGTGGCGCGACATGAACACACTCGCAACGAGGTCATCATGGCTCGCGTTGATCACGGCAAGTCCACACTCATTCGTACATCATCCGTCTTTCGCTGTCGGCAATGACTTGACGATAAGCTTTGAATAATGGCGTAACGACGGCAGGCTCTCTGAAACGGATGGCGGACGTATCCTCTGAGAATCAATGCCTGGCAAGCTTCAATAAAGCCAAGGCCACATGCATCTCTCTGGACTTCGCTGCATCGCAAATGGGAGTGAGTGTCAATCCGGGTCATACCGAGGGAGGTTACAACCGATTCAATCTCTTCGACTTCCCCCACCACGTGATTGATTTCTACTCCTAAATGGAGGCAGCGCAACACTTGGCTGAAGGAGCCCTCGTAGTGGTCGATTGCATCGAGGGTTTCACTTGTCTTTCGCTCGGCCCGCTTGGACAGTCTATGGGGAGCATCAAGCCGGTGCTCCTGCTCAACAAGATCGATCGGGCCATCATAGAGTTACGGGAAGACCCGAAGAGTATTAGACGGATCTCGAGTTGGTTAATCAGCATGGCCGTGAGGAGGTCTGCCTCCGCCCGGACGAAGGAGCAGTTGCATTTGGTTCTGCTCTGCATGGCTGGTACACCGCTACCTACCAGGTTGCACCCAACGCTTCCTACCTGCTCATGATGGTACATTGCACAGGGGTTTCACGCTGCGCACGTTTGCAGCAGCTGAAAATCGTACCAGGTAAGCTCCTGCCGCCTCTCTGGGGCGATAACTGTTACGATCCTGGTGCCAAGAAGTGGTGTGTTCATCTTCTTTCTCATCATGAATGCATGATCATGTAGTGATTGATCCATTTGAAGGGTCACGAACAACGTCTCAACAGGCAAGCAGCTCCAACGCAGCTTCTGCCAGTTCGTGCTCGCCCCTATCTACCGCCTTATCAATTGCTGTTTGGGTGGCCCAGAGAAGCGGGAGAGCTTGGACAGGTACGTGGGCAGGCTGGGGATCCAGCTCAACGAGGAAGAGAAGGAACTCCAAGGCAAGGATATGATGAAGTGCGTATGGGCACGGATCTGCCTTTGGCTCCCGTTCTGCTGGAGATGATGGTGAACATCCATAGTGTCTCCACCGCAATCTGGATAAAGCTGATTGCGTTTTTTAATGAAATTTTTAACATATTTGAAAGAAAAGAAACAGATAGAGTGCACATCGGCAATGGCGAAAAGATTCTATTGTTTTAGTGGCCTCGATGCAAGCTTGCATGGTTACATGGTTACGAATGATTATCTCTGTTAAGGTTCGGGTCCTATCGAGGGTGGCGTGCGTACTTGGCAAACGCGGAAAACAGCCTCACTTCTTCCAGTTTGCGATCTTGCCACACGAAGGGCACTTGGTACCGATGCGTCCGGTAGGCGTTGCGCGACAGGCGTGGCAGACCTGGAGGGTGCAACCTTCCTTGCACGAAATCTGTACCAACGCATGTTGTGGTTAGAAAGCAACCCTATCTCATTCTTCAACGGCGAAGGAAGTCACCGTGTGGAGCACGGCGGCGTTGCTTTGGCAGGCGGGGCACTTGGGCATGGTGTCAGGTAGTTGTCCTTGGAGGCTGGAGAGTGGAATGGTAGAAGAAGGAAGGTACCTTAAAAGATAAAGGTAGAGGCGACCAACCACATCGCGCCTCATAAGCCCGTGTTCAGTCCAAGCGTCTATGGTCCCTTTCCGTTACGGGGGCGTGGCCGTTCCGGAAACATGCCGACCAATAGTACGCCTAGGCGTACGCGCTGACCGCACATGTTACTGCACTGGTGTGCGACGGGCCGAAGAACGCAAAAGCGACCCTCAAAGCGTCCACGTGGGGACAGTGTGGTCACATGTGCGGGAATGAACGTCGCGTCGTTCAATAAATATCCTAGAGGAAAGAAGACAAGAGGGACGGGAGGATTACTTCCAGGCTTCTCGGAGGTTCTTGTGCCCGACGAGGTACGAGGTGACGATGGTGAGTACCACCACGACCGTCACCGTAAGCAACAGCGGGTAGTACTCAAAGTCCTGTGTTGTCATGAGTGTGAGTTACGGGTGAACGAACTTGTTGGCCAGATTACGCTTACCTCATTCAACATGTCAAAGGTGCCGGAGGGCGTGATCCGCGTATAAAACATGTCAATTCCCCAGGCGAACAACAGCGATGTGGATTCGAGAGAGGCCGGGGCTGTCTGCACACCGCGTAGGCCGTATATCTACACATGTCATCAGTAAATGTTCGAGTTAATATGCCCGGCCTACGGATCATATGGGGAAGAACCGTACGGTGTTATGGTAATTGAGAAGATCCGAGTTACGATAGAGAAGCTCGGGCATGTAAGGAACAACCTACGCCAATTGATGTGAGAATGCAATCAAACATACATATTTCGTGTGATGACGTACCCCCTCATTCTTATCATCTTCAGTGAGCAGTTCTTTCGGTTTTCGACGGAAGTCCAGGAAGCGCTTATCAATACCAAGCAAACGATCTGAGCTCAATCCGACTGTGAAAAGGGTTGAAGTTAGCGCTCATGATGGGATTCTCATCAGGCCGTCATACCTATGACTTGCTTCTGCGTGAGCCCGCGAGCGGTATTGGTGATGCCCATGGCTTTGACGCCCGAGTTGAATACATAAGACTGTGATGCGACCTTGATGTTTATAGTGGGATAAGCGATGGAAAAGAAAGAGGGTATTAAAAACATCTAATGAAGTACCTCAGGGGGGCGCGCAGCTAGGGAAGAGAAAGTAGTTTCGTGCCAGTCCATCTGCGGTTCGAAAAGCTCGAGCACATTCATTTCAAATCGGTGTTGCTTTCGATTCCACAAGTGGTATACAACCCAGTTGTCTCCCTGTACCAGATGTACAGGCCCCTGAGAATGTTACAAGCATTAGTGAAGGCGATACAGTAAAGCGTGAGTGAGATGAACATACCTGGGCATTTTTGTGATACGTGTGATACACAATAGCACCCGTAACGGTATCGATAAGGTAGATTCCCACAGTTGTTTCAAATACCCGTTTGTTGGTAGATGAGACAAAGGTGTTAGAAGAAGATGTGGCCACCTGGAGAAACAAATGAGTGATTACGAATTTTGGTCATTTCCTGAAGGAAGCTATCATCAGAACGTACAGCCAGCAGGTTCTTGTTGATGTACTTCGGGGTGACTGAACTATTGCCCCTCATAAGCACTGGCAGGCCAACGCTCAAGCTGCGAGAGGGCGCTATCCCTTCAATCACTTCGCTAGGTGCAGAAAAGTAGACGTTCCACAGCTGCAACATCGGCTTTGTGATGTCCCCATCGATTCCAAAGCCTTCCACACTGGCCTTCTCCTTGTCTACGAGGTACAAGTGGATCTTACCGGCATTGGCAGCAATAAGATTTCTGAATGTAAGTGTTAGTTCATGTTAGATTGATCGCGTTGTTCATGGCCGAGCAGATACCTATTTTCTTGTGTGTCTGGGACGATGTGGCCTTGGTTAACGCCATCCAGTACAAGGACAGGATGACGGAAATTCGAGTCCGTGTAGGGGAGTACTATCGATTGTTTAACGGGATAATCGAGCACGGTAGCGTACTCCACCTCTTCACCAGTAAGAAGGTTGATTTGTAGAATCCGCCCAATGCCAGTGCTTCTTTTGATGTGACAAGTTAGTGCTGCCGAGCCTCAGCTTAGTGTACATCATGTAGATACGTACTGGTCGTGTCCAACAATCACACCGATCGGGGGCGGATGAGCCGCTGAGCGTGAAATGTAGAGCGCGGAGGGCACAAAGCGGCCAACATATTTTGACCATGCAATTGATCCATCGGTGGAATGAAGGGCGTAGATCTTGCCTGCTTGAGTGGTGGCAATGATGAGTTTCCGCAAACCAAATTTATCCTTGGTCATGATCTCTTCGCTCTCCTCCTTATTTCGCTCATCTTTCTTCTCCTGAACGGCCACCAAGTGCTGGTAGAAGGAAGTCAGTTCACGATCGGACAAAACGTCTCGAAACTTCACCACGTACCAGCAACTGATGAACGTCAGCGCCTACTCTAGCAATAAAATCGCTGATGATGGGTATTCCGCTGCCTGAACAATCCAATCAGCAACGAAGTTTCAGTAGAATGATACATGGGTACACACCCTCCTTGTGCCCAAACTCCTCCTGGAGAGATTCACGGAGTGCCAACGGAGCAGGAAGCTCGATAATTTCGGCTTGAACTACACTGGCCAGCGCCTCTTCACGAGTCCACAAGAACTAAAGCCAGTCTTTAGTAGGAATGGCGAATGCATGAGAAGAGAATACGTTACCTTCTCGCCTGCTGTGAAGGATAACGAATGATCCTGGCCGACCACCAAAACTCGAAATTGAGGAGAACCGTCCTTCTTCGCCACGATACTGAGAAGAACCTGAAAAAATACAGGTATGAACAGCTAGTCGTAGAAGCTCTCTTCCACCCTTACCTTGTGAACCGCTCCATGCTGGGTGGCGGTAATCGATGGATCGCTGATAGTTTGTACTACCTTTTCGGATGAGCTATCGATGATCTCAATCTTAATTCCGCGCTGTGGAAAAATTGGTCACTTAGCGAATGAATGTCCATGCGATGATTGCGGTTAATTGTCAAGAGAGTTAGTTACCTCAGAGATACTGGCCGATGCAATGTAGATAACTTCTTCAGATGTAGTCACCCAAACAGCAGATCCATAGGAGCGCGCAGTCTGACCACACAAAGTGTTGGAAAACTTCATGCTCAAGTTTGCAAGAAAGTAATGGACTGAATCACCTTATCAGAGTACTCGTAGAGAGCACTAACAGTTGTTCCACTAGCGAGGTAAAGGACATCACGCTGATAGAAGAGGAAAATGAGTTATGATAAGTGGACCAGCGAAGGGTCTCAACGCACATTTGCGGTACGAAGGATAAAGCCAGAGGGATGACCAATCAGAGTCTTGGGGCCATCTGAGTCTTCAAGAGAATTCATCTGCACCATTGTAGGGAGAATGAGGACACAATTCAAATTGTAAAACAAGGAAGAAAGGATCGCACATTCAGCGGGAAGGGCTTGAATTCCGAGGCACTTAGACGAAGAGGGTCAATCGTCGCATGCCACAAGTTTTTATCGCTTGAGTCTAGGCAGAAAAGCCCGCTGATGCTATCTAGCCACACGCATTCTAGGAAAAGCAAGCAATGAGATGTTTATAACACTTATGTAATGTGGCCTGAAACCTACTAGAGAAACGGGCTAACTTCGGCGAGCCAGCAGCTCTGATTGTGTGTGGACCTCCTTCCTTCAGCGGCTGGCTAGTGAGATCAAGCGAGATAACAAAGTAATCATTGCTGCCATCATCCTTTGGTTGACTGCCCAACAGCGCGATGTTCCCGCGGATATTTGCGTCAGTGCGGAAGACTCGATGAACTCGTGCACCTCTATGGTGTACGTAAACTATTAGATTGGCCCAATCATCGGAAAAAAAATCCTGATACAAGTGAGCGTACGGCTTAGCTGTCCAAGACCACATTGACTTGCCCTCTTTGCCCGATAGCACTTGCACTCTACAATGAGTAAAGTTAACATAGTTTTACAAAAATAATTCCTGCAGCAAGGCCTCGCCTCGCACCTGTTATAGACGCTCACGATGATGTCATCTACCCTATCGCCGTTCAGATCCTGAGTGCATCAACCACTATATCAGCACACTAGTGGCCAAATAGAAAAATCATGCGAAGCATAGATACCTTGACGAAGCGGGCATTGATCAGAGAAGCCTTGTCCTCCTGCAAGGCAGCAAGATCCTTGTCGGTCAGGTCTGCGCTAGAGTAAAGATACTCATTCCACAACAGCACTCCATTGGCTACATTCCACAAGGAAGCGTGCTGTCCATTTCCGCTCACAGTGAAGACAACTGTGCCCCTAGCAGTGAGTCTTGCATATGCAGCATGCACTATAGCATTGATCCACGCACCCTGGCCATCCTCACTTGGCACCAAGACCTCTACCGGCTCGCTGTTGGGCATCAAGTTGCGCCACTCTGTAGGATTGTACGGCATGGTATTACGTGTGAGCACGAAGGAGATCCAAGATTAAAACGTCGCGTAGGAGGATCCTCCCACGTACCGAGCTTGTTTGTACGCAGCTGAAGCGATGCGAGAAGACCACTCTCTGTACTGAGCACAGCCTTCTTCCCCACAAAATGGGCATCTCGCAGGAGTCCCAGGTTTTGTTGATACCTGCGCACACAAGTTCAATTGATTTTCAAAAATGAAATCATCATCTTGGCTCTACTCGAAAAATTTCACCTTTAAGGATTTGATAATCAATTAAACCAAAGATGGGAATACTCAGGTTAATTAAAACCGAATTGAATTAATTTAAACGAGGCGCTACACGAATTATAAATTTGAAAAGGTACCAGTCTAATTTGCCGGCCTGATCTTGAAAGAGAGATGTGGCACTGGGCAGAAGAGACGCAAGGAGAAGAAGAACAAGGAAGGGCAGAATAGAGGCAGCCCTTAATCGGCCGAGTGGCCGCCCTCCCGCTGCTGCCATCTTCTGCAGTTTCCTGATGCTGAGGTTCAATTTATTTTGATTTTCAGGGCTGCTGACGTCAGCATGGGAATGCAAACAATTTACCGTCGCAGATACAAATACACAACAAGAGACGGGACAAGTTCCTGGTGGCGGTCTAGAGGTCGTCATCGTCGATCGAGCTATCGCCAGTCTTGGAGCTGGCCGTTTTCTGTGCCCTGTAAGCGAAGTGGTGTGACGATGAGTCACTCATCTCAAACTGTTGACAACGAATTGAAGAATCAATCGTACTGTGAGCCAGATTGTGTTGATCCCTGAGCCGATCCCCATTTGCCAGAGCCCAGAATCATATCCTTGGTTATGTCAAGTGCGTCGCGCGGTGATTCCGTCACCCATACCTTGAGCAAATGGTACCACCAGACCAAAATGTCCTACGGACCGCTTCTGTCACCCTAGGCCGGTCCAATTGCATTGATGGGCAGGAAGCGTACTGAGGAGCACATGCACACGAAGATCACAATGCCGTAGCAGCTCGTAGCCATCAGTTCCAACAGTAGAGAACCATAGTCAAGCCTCTCACTCAGTTTGCTGTCCCAAGTATGAAACACGTTAATGCCACTCCCAAGAATGATGAGCTACGGTAGTCGTACCACTCGGAAGCAGTTTTCGCGCTGCATTCGACCTGCTTTTGCGCGGCATCATGTAGATCGCCTGTGACATCTTAGTACTAATGTACAATTTCATTCAAGAGGAAGCAATGTACTATCCACAATCCGCTCGTAGATACGGAATCCAACGGGGTAAGCAAGAAGGAGATAGTAGGCAAGCACCACCAATATCATTCTCAACAACTGTATTGAGATGTTCATGAGCATGAAGTTGAAGTTTGAAATAGCGATTGTATTGGATCAACCGTACCTGTTCAATCTTGTCTTTGAGATTGCCGCTGAAGCGGAAACGGATCTGAGTATTTGATGAGCAGTGTTAACGAAGAATTATTGCAAGGTCTGATGGGTGCAGGCCATACCCGTGCAAACTTGATCACCGAGAGACCCATGAGGAACGTTCCTACGATTAGTACAATGCTCACTGTATTGGAAATCTTAGCACTGGCCCTATTAATTGAACATGGAAAGTACACGTACAGGGTCCGAAGAATAGACACCAGGAGTATGCCTCATGGCTAGCGGCAATGAAGCACACAGGTACCGCCGAGACCGAACCAATGTTCTTCATTCGTAAGGAAGGGTTGGTCAGGACCGTTCTTGATTTAGAACGATTCAACTTACCTTTGTAGCAAGCATGACGATCAGGCCAAGAAGCGGCAATCCCCAGGCTAACAAGTGATAGAAAAGATGGAATCGCCTGATAAATGTAGTCGTGCGTTCCAAGACGATGAGCTGTTCATTTTCATGATCAAGAGTGCATCAGATTTAGTTTCAACTCAGTCTAGAGTGCGAGAGTATGGTGTCACCTCAAACACCGTCAGCACCAGGAAGAGCCACCTAAGTGAAGAGATTTAGAAAAGGTCAACAAAGTTGTTCACCTGAGAAACCATACCAAAACATGGCTGCCAGTGGCGTATAGTACAGAATGGCTCCTGCAATATAAGAACACAAAGTGTTTTGTGTTGCGTTGCTGTTCTTCATAACCATCGTCTTAAGAAGACAAAAAAGTGTACCTTGGAAGATGCAAGGAACTCCAGCGCCGTCATCATGCCCAGCATTGTCCATATCCACAAACTGCTTAGGGTGACCCTGATATGTACATTTCACAATAAGAATGCATGAAACTGACAGTGGAAAGTTTGACGTATGATACCTCTGTGCAAACCAACGGTTCTACGCCTCCTCTCACAGCAATGAAGAAAAGGAAAGCGAACGCAGTGATGGCAGAGAGCAGAGCCTAGAGCTTGGCGAGTTAGAGGTACCCGATCGTTAGGGTAACGATGGGACGTACCAGATAGAAAAAGATGACTGCAGGGAACCGTCGCTTGGAGGGAATCAAACAGAAACTGGTCGCCTGTTTACCCCCAGCGGCATTCGTGTAAGTTCATCTCTCCACTTGGATCCATAGCAAGGGCATCTTTCACGTACAAGGAAGATGGAGAGCCACAAGGAGAAGAAATTGAGGACAATCGTGAGTGCGATGATGCCATGCCACTCCGAATCAGAGTAGCTCGGGTCGGGGCACGGGTAAAGACACACAAAGGTTCCATCGTAACCATTCGCACCGAATTCCGAAGCCTGATGGGGCGATACATCATTACATCACTGTTCGAGTGGAGAAGGGCGCAATCATTGTTCCACGTACCCCATCTTGGTTGTATTCAAGGGGATACGGGCAATCGGCTTGGCTGTACCCAACCACTACAACATGTTACAACTCCTTATTAGTGCTACCATCGTGTAACAACACAAGAAACTGTTATCATCGCGTACCAACATCAGATGATGAAGTGGCGCAGGCTACGTAACCATCGGGAGGGAATGCAGGATACGGTGTTCCAGATGCATTGATCGTCATGTCACAGTTGGGGAGGATGGACTGCACACGCATGGCAGAGTAGATACTGTTAGACAAGTTCATGAAGGCATACTGGGAAAAGAGGAGTACTGTTAGGCCGTTCTCTGCTGCGAAGGTGGAGCACTGAAGTAACACCCGTTCACACGTGGAACGACAGGGCTGAGTCACTGCCCTCGCAACACATCGATGTTTAAGAAACTTGTCCTCTGTTCCCCACGTAAAGCATTCAGAGGGGATCTACTTACGCTGATACTGTAGAGTGGTGGTGTTCACTGAGCATCCGATAAAGTTGCTGAGACACACGAAGGCGATAAGCGCTTGACGACAATCGAAAGGCACGAAGGCCCCAGCAAGATTTGTCTGTACGTTCAAACAACAATGTCAGTAAATGGCCGTCATCAACTTCAAAGAGAGATCGTACGTATTGTGCCGCGGCCTGATCAATCGATTCGTATGTCTGGCCCAGTCTGTATGAGGAATAGAGTTAGCTGACGCATGCCCAAAACGGGGAGCATCAGTGAACCGTACTGAACGTAGATATTGGGCGCTTTGATGATCGGATCGCACTTGCCGTAAGTCGCGGGAGAACCCTGGTAGGGCACACACGCCACTGACGATTGCCGGCTGGCCTGCTGATGAAGCGCACTGCCATCAGCAGTAGTAGTAGTAACCCTCTGCTCGCGGCCAAGGGTCTCAGTCACAGCCGCTCGGAGAAGTTTAGCATCGAAACCAGCTTTAGCCGGTACGTCCGTGGCGAGCGACCGACCTGTACGTCGTGCGTCGGAAAAGTTAGGTAGCGCCCGGGTACATGGATTTAGGGTATCGGAGTTAAACTATGAAATTTAAGTAATTTTACTATTTTGGTATTTATAGCCATATGTGTTTCCAGAGGGGGTATATATCGGAACAGTTTATATTTACAAATATTTTAAGTTATCCTGATGAATTCAAATATATTTTATTATTTTATGAATGAAGTATTTCATAAGTGGTAGACCCGCAGCGGAAACTTCCGAAAACGAAAGAAAGAAGACGAAGAAGAAGACGAACCGAAGAGCACACCAACCAGGAAGACGAGCAACAGGCCCAGTAAGGCGCAGTGTGGGCCCATCAGTAGCCGGCGGGTTGACTTCATTGTCTCTGTCTGTTGTGAGGAAGAAGAAATGGGCCCCCTACAACCGCGTACAGTCGTAATATTACAAAAAGAGAAATGAATGCGCCGTGACAAGGAATTTAAGTTATGTATGTTGTTTTACGTCCGAAATGCTTAACATATTTTCCATCTTCATCGGCCAATCGGGACCCGCACGGCAACAACGAATAACTGCGGGCCTGCCATCCCTCCGATGTCGCTCACTTTTGGGGATCTACCAGACCCACACTCGAGTTTTGTGTTTGTTCCTCCTGTTGTTGTCAACCTGTCGGTGATGGGTATAGAAGAAGCTTCTCAGCAGCAGAGAGCAGCCAGATGGGCAACGATTTCGCTGGCCACTGGTCGCTTTCGTACGTCGGTACACAGACAAGCATCACGCAATCGGTGGAGCTGTGTCAAGGCCGCGAGTACATCTTCCCTGGCTCCGACAGCAGCGGTACCTGTGCTGTCGTCATCTGTTGTTTGCTCGCACCGTTCAAGAAGCTCCTCAAGTAGACATCCCAGCGCGCGAGACTCGATCCGCTTGAGCATGACGGCCACATCTTCATCAGGTGGGAGGAAGAAGGCTGCACCAAGATCGCCGAGCTTTACACGCCACTGAGTCGGCGCTGCACCGGGACCCACGAGGATGTTGTGTGCATACACATCGCCGTGGATGAGGCCCTGAGAATGCATGTGCGCCACAGCGGCGGCCACTCCGCGAGCCACGGCGATGACGAACGGGAGAGAGAACGTGCATTCGGTGCTCGGGTACACATCGCGCGTGACCGAAGTGAACGACGGCGTGCGGGCGAGCAGGACCATCGAGGGATCGAGAAGCTCCATGACGAGCGCCGGTGCTGCCGACTGCGGTACAACTGTGGTTACGGCCTCGTTTCTATCATCGGAGGCTTTCCGATGGTGAATGAATGCGTGGGTGCTGATGAGGTTGGGATGGTGACCCGACTCCGCTTGCAGAACCAGCGCCAATGCAGCTGCCACCTCGTCCACCACTCGGCCATCGGACGAGGCTGGCTTGAACACCTTCACGGCGGCCTGCGTCGCATCCCACGATTCATCACCATCGGGCGCCGATTCAGCCCCAGGCCGCCGGCGATTCCAGGTCGCTTCATAGACGATGCCCGATGCACCATCTCCCAACTGTCGGCCTAGCTTGACGTCCGACCACCTCGCGGCGAGGTGCAGCGGGACGTCTATGATCTCAGACTCATCAGCCTCATCATCTTCACCTCGCTGGCGTGGCGGAATCGCGTTGCCCGCCAGCGCCACCCACGCCAGGCGGGGCAAAGCGAGCAGGCCGGGCGGCACCTCGCGCAGCCTGTTGTCCGACAGCCGCACCAGCTCCAGCGACGTGCAGCCGGACATGTCTGGGAGCGCAGTGAGTCGGTTGGAGGCCAGCATCAGCTTCCGGAGATGCGCGAGTCGGCCGAGTGATGGCGGGAGCGATTCGAGCCGATTGTCGGTGAGGATGAGCCATCCGAGGGACGGCGCGAGCGCGGCGTCGGGGACCTGAGTGAGCTGACAACTCTTGAAGCTGAGCATGAAGAGGGATGGCAGCCGACCCAACACTTCCGGTACCGAAGTGAAGCGATTCCCGAGGAAGAAGGCGATGCGCAGGCGCGTCATCCGCTCGAACTCTGGCGGGAGGGAGACCAAGTGGTTGCCGGCCATGTTGAGCTTGGTCAGACTCGGGCCCACATGCACGCACACCTCCGCCGGAAGGTACGCCAGGCCCGCGCCGGAGAGGTCGAGCTCCGTCACCCCGGTGTAGCGCGACGTGGCAGCCATCATGTCTCGCGCCAGACGCGACTCACGAGGGTAGAGGCGGGCATGCCCGTCCCCTTCCTCCTCTTCCTTCATGTTGACTTCCTCTTCATCTTCTTCAGGGTACTGCCACCTTGTGGCCATTTTTTTCTTTGCTGTGACGAAATCTATTTTTGAAATTTTTGAAACTGTTTGAAATTTGATACAAAAGAAAGCATTTCGGAAAGCTGTTTCCGAAATGTTGGCCGAGATTTGGTGGTCCTAAGCGTTGGTGATGTCCTTCATGATCTTGGTATTTACACTGGCCTTCATCTTCCCGCAGAGTCGGTTGTTCATCCACACGGAGTCACCCTTCAACATCATGCCTCTGTATCGAAAAAATAGTTAACTTCCATTCCTTGAGTACTCCACCCCTTCAATGAGTGAATGCGTACCGCCTAGGTCCCAGGGAGATGATCTGCACTCTGGCTGCAGGAGTGTACGATTGAAGCGACTTGCCCTTTTCAAGAGCCAGTATGTTCTTGATCACCACGTCTACGTGCTTCATTGCGTTCTAAACAGGCGTATTCCATGAGAAGAGCAAGCGTTACTGGGATTGAGGACGGCGACATACCTGTGCTAGTTTCTCCTCTTCAATATCGGCCACATCGCCCAGTGCAAACACGTTCTCGTGGCCTTTGATCTGCATGCGTTGATTCACCGCGATGTATCCACGTGATGAAAGGAGATCACCACAATCGGCCTTGAGAAAGTCTGTGTTGGGGGTGAATCCCACACAGCAGTACGCCACGTCTGTCCGAATGTGCTGGCCCTGAGTTCGGAGTTAAAATAGTGCAAGTGAGCGATGCGGAAGCCACGACGTACCTGATCTGTCACAAGCGAGTCCTCCTCAACGTCAACCACTCGCTGTCGCTTGAAGACCTGAACGTTGGAGGAGGACTTGAATAGGCGTTTGGCATGCTTGTGTACGCCTTTGTTTCTCTCGACCATCTTCCTGCTCGAATACACGATGTTCAACTGCTTGTCGGGGAAGTAATGCATGATCTCTGCTGCAATCTCCACTCCAACGGCTCCTGCACCGATGACCGTCACACTCTTGGCCTCAGTGAGGACACTGAAACTCCTGCATCGCCAACCGACCGTTAGTGGTGGCGTGAGGCTTTTCGATCTGAGAGATTCAGATAACGTACTCTCTGAGGTGCTCGGGGTTGAGAGGATCCACGACAACAAGAGACTTGGTTCCGGTAATGGGGATGACGTAGCGACAGCCTGTGCACAGCAGAAGGTAGTCGTACGTGACCGGGTCGTTGGCCTTGAGCTCAAGGCGGCTCTTATCCAGGTCAACCTTGGTGATCTCATCCACAATCACGTCGCAATCCTTGAGATGCTACGCATCCACATGTCAACGTTAACAAGAATCGACTGCAGTAGGAACCAGAGGAGGAGGGTACTTGGGTGTGCCGAGAAGTGAACCTCTCCAGATTGTCTGTGGCGCACACGCAAGAGGGCAAGGCTGGCTGGGAAGCAAAGTAGTGCCTGACGTCAATCACGGTCACGCTGAACTGACTACGAAGCTTGCTAGCCGCCACAGTTCCGGCGACGCCGCCGCCGACGATGACCACGCGCTTCTTCCCGCTGCCCTTTCCCTTGCTGCGTTTGTCCTTCTCCATCCTTGAATCGTGGCGTGCCTTGTGTGTTGTAGACAGGGTTAGATAACAACAACTGGAATCAATCATCTATCTATATAGCACCTTGCCATCCGTCGGGAACCTTCCCGAACTGAGGGATATAGACCCTGAAATGGTACTATTCTACGAAGTTAACACCGAATCGCCGTTAGGGCTACTGATTGATCGTGCCGCTCACGTATCAAGTCCTCTTGAGAATAGGGCTAGCTCTATTTCGTCAATCCTCGGACACTTTCATAAAATGGGCGATACCGGGATTTGCCTCTCCCCAACATGTCGGCAACGCTCGCTAGAGTCCCTTGCGGGCCCAATGGCTCTTATCTTTTCTCAATCAATCTTTTTCACGTTCAACAGCGTATGTGGGGAAATGGGTGTGTATTTGACAAAACTTAAGCTAAAATGCTCAACAAGCATCGATCCCATCGGGAACTGCTTCCGACGACGATAGACAAGCCATCCAGCTTACGCGTTGAGGCACTGGGCAGTGCATTGCTGAGCGGCAGGGCACGCCTCACCGTTGGCCACGTACACGCCCTGTTGTTGTTGTTGTTGTTGGTGTGCGTGCAGCATTTTGTCAGTTACCCAAACGCAATGGGGTAAAGAGCGACCAGTGGTGATGGTGGTGGTGATGAGGATGCGTACAGAGGCGTTGGGGTAGCAGTTGTTGGCGTCGGGATAAACGATGCCCACGTTGGTGCTGATCGGATAGCAACCCTGTCCATCACACCATCCATTCCCTCGTCAGCATTGTGGATCGACATCATCACTTGAATTCCAATCGGCATCAAGCAAAGGGAAACAAGAAGGGGAGAAGTGGGCGTACAGCAGCATTCCTGTAGACGGCAACACCGTTGATGAGAGCAGGACAGCAGCCATTTCCATCCCTGAACAGGTTGGTCACGTTGCAAGGACCGGTCGGCACTGTCGATGTGTCCATCCACCCATCGCCGTGTCAGCATTCAACAACATACAGCAATGTAAGCATGCTCATGAACAAGAAGGCACACGTACTGGCAGAGGGCGAAGCAGAGGGAGAAGCAGAAGGCGAAGCGGAAGGCGAAGCCGAGGGAGAAGACGAGGGCGACGCAGAGGGAGAAGCAGAGGGAGAAGACGAGGGTGACGCAGAGGGAGAAGCAGAGGGCGAAGAAGAGGGAGAAGAAGAGGGCTGGGGAGTGCTCACGATGGGAGTGGGCGAGGTGGTCGAGTTGGCAGTTGTGGTCTCGTTGAAGCACTGAGGCTCACACACATTTGTGCAGTTGTTGTCGTTCTCATAAAGACCCTGCAATGCAATCATCACCGTGATGAGAAAACGAGTGTAGAGCACCAGTGCATCGAGGGTCGAACGTACAGCGC
>CDEZ01022119.1:0-17881 GCA_000826365.1 Acanthamoeba royreba | reverse complement strand
GAGTTGAGTGGAGATGGGGGGTGGGGGTGGGGGGTGGTGATGTTGTTGCCCGGGGTGGTGCGCCTGTTCGCACGGGGGTTTGCCTAAACTCAGCGACGATTCCTAATAAAGTCGTTTCCAAAACCGGATCGCCTCGGAACCCGACAATTTCCCATCATTGGCGGAATGTTGAATTGTTCTTAATCTTTTTCAAAAAGACAAAAGGTTTGTGAAAATCAAATCTTGGCCCTTCCCATTGCAATACCTTCGGCGTGTGATGAACAAAGGTGCCATCTTTTTAAAAAGAGTTTTATTTTAAATTTCTTAATTTAATTGTGATAGCGCTGAAAATAAAATTCAAATAAAAATCAAAACGCAACAACAAAATAAAATTGCCTCTAAAAAATAAAAATGCACGGCTGTCCACCACAGACAGGGAACGGCTGGCGCACGCCGACTGGCGCCTGCTCGGCCGCTACTTTGCTGCCGGAGCTTCCGCGCGGGTCACTGCAGCCGTACTCATGTCCCCGATCGGTACGCGTCCCGCTCCTGACCACCATCTTGCGCGCACGCGATGTGGCGTGCCTCTGCACTGCATGCGCGGTAACATGCTGTTCTCGCAGACACGGTCAAGACGCGCCTGCAGTTTCAAGGACGATTCAAATCAGTGCGCCAGTGCGGAACGCTTACCCCTCTGTGAAAGGAGAGAACAACAATGCTTAGCCTAAGCCTCTCCCGGGACAGGTATGATGGCGCTCGGCATGCGCTCGTAACGATCGTAAAAGAAGAAGGAGTGTGGGGACTCTTCAAAGGTCTTCCGCCGCGTTTGATGTACGCTTAGCCTGGCGCTGCTGCTAATGCGCATGCATTCTCAACGATAATAATTGGTGGTGGCAACATGTTAGGTACATAACACCAGCAGCCGCGATCTCATTCATGTTCTACGAGCAGTTCAAGGCGCTCTTGCGCATGTACACGACGGGAGATCGAACTTTAAACAACAACTTTATCTTTAGCCATCCTGCTGTCCCTCTTGTGGCTGGTGGTCTCGCTCGATTGCTTGGCACGGCTTGCAGAACCCCTTTCGACGTGCTGCGTCAGCGATTGCAAGTACAGGGGAGCCTCCTCCAGTCGAACTATAAGGTACCATGCCCTTGCTCCCCACAGACACTTGTACCGTGCTGATATTAGTACTCTGCAGGGGCTGGGCACGTTTGGCGCGCTGAGGTTGCTCATAAAAACGGAGGGTGTGCACGGACTCTGGGCAGGTGTGAGCGCATTGTAAGTGAACTTCCTATTCGTTTTGGCTGACATTCAAGACAGGGTATACCATCGCCGCTCTGCGTGACGTACCCTTTGCGATGGTCTATTTTCTCACGGTAGGTACCACGTAATGTTTATTGAATGTTGTCTAAGATATCTCGTAAACATGTCACATCGACTATCTAGTATGAGCTTACCAAGCAACTCCAGCGAGTGTATATGAAGGTGCGATCTATGCTGCTCAGCAGTGAATGCCAAAGCCAAGCTCACTCTGCCACAAATGCGTGCGTGATGTTAGAATGGGGAGCACGTTTACAACCACCTTTTGTCTGGCGCTTTAGCCGGAGGATGTGCTGCAACCTGCACAATACCTTTGGATGTTGTAAAGACACGACTGCAGACGATTGCCACACTGCCTCCTGAGGTGCAGCTTCCTCACTCCCCTTGCATTCTCTATGATAATAATCCAGCCAATTGCACTTACAATTGACCACTACATTGGAAGGAGAGACAAAAGTACAAGGGAATAACTGATACTTTCAAGCTCATCCTACGGGAGGAAGGGCCGCGAGGATTGACACGAGGATTAGGTACGTCGCCTGCCGATGAAATAGGTTTTCGGATTTGCTTAATCCTGATTCGGCGTGGATTGCAAGGCCCTCGTTTGATGTATCTGATGCCAGCAGCAGCCCTCACTTTCACTGCCTACGAGCAATACAAGAAGCTACTGGGAGTGCCATGAACTGCTTGCTTTGCATACCTATGGCAGGCCTCATTCAGTAAAGCTGCATGTGGCCAACTCAGTTTATGCGAGATCAGGAGCAAATGGATTGAGCGCCGCAAGAGGTGCCGCATGACAAAGCTGCTCCGGCATTCCCGCTAGTCGTAGGATCTTGACCAGCTTCCGTTCAACTGCTGCTTGGTCCTCGCTTCCCAGTCCTTCGTCGATCGCCTGCACCATGCACACGCACTCACACAGGTCTATCGACTGCTCTGCAGTTTTATGACGTCAGTGGCGCAGACTCACCTTGCGTTCCCACTGTCGGAGCTCCATTTCGAGACTTTCTTTCATTTCCGATAGTGCCTCAGCCTTGTCCCTGCACGTTGCTTCGATGGCCCTGCACCTCGGGCTGCTGAGACCACGCACGCAGGAGAGGGCTAAGGTCACGCACGTGATCAACGAGCGACAGAGAGACCGCTGGAAGGCCAGTGCTGCGCCCTCTCGGAAGCCGACATTAAACCCAGCCTGCACCACGGTATCGTCGGTGGTCTCTCCTGCTCCCTCTCGGAACCCCTCCTGCCAACCAAAGGCGCACCTCGGCTGAGCCAGAGAACCAAAGAGTTGCACAGTACGTCACCGTACAGTGACATGCAGGGACATGAGACGGTTGTAGTGCCTCTCGCTCATATCGCGGTCATAGTTTAGGTCGTCTTCGCCATCTGTGGCGAAGATCTCTTCTTCCATTTCTTGAGATTTTCCTTTTCATTTTCTTCACGACCAAATTTCTTTTTTAAAATAACACAAAACACAAACACAAACACTTCATTCGGCGAAACGTCATCGCGGAAACAGAATGCTGTTGCTTTCCTACATTTTCCTTCGATAGTTTCCCAGTCTTCTTTTACGCAGAACGGCGGAAAAGAGAGGGAAACGAGAACAAGAGAGAAGAAGAAAGACCTGCACTGTGGGCTGTGTGTGCGCCCAGCGGTGGTTTAGACGCCAACACGAACAAATCTTAGCAGTAAGCACGGCACCTAAACGTTGTTATTGTTTGTCTTTTTTTTTTTGCGCTGACGTCTCTCAGCAATTCCTCCAACTACGCAGCCCAAGGTACGTAAGGTATCCACCCCGAAATCTTTGCGCCTGTTGCATATCTACAAAGAATTAGGAGCTCATCCACGGCGACGGCAGGTCAGGCACATTCGTAGACTTGGGGGACGATGGGGAACGAGCACTCCACGCCCCAACGAGGGCAGCAGCAGCAGCACGGGGAGGAAAGAGGAAGGCCACGGGGGCAGGGCCAGCAGGGGGAGTACTCCTCCTCCAACTACCAGTACACGGTAGGGGAGCTTCGTGCTGAGCTGCGGCGGGACAACGAGCTCTACCGCGTCCTGCGCGAGCACGGAGGTGACGAGCGACTGCTGGACGACGACTTTGTGGGGAAGCGCTACTTGCAGGAGCTGGAGAGCAGCACCCACCTCTACAAGACCGAGGACGCCCTCCTACGCAAGCGGCAGCAGAGCTACGAAAAGGGCCTCAACCTGCTCCTCTCCCTTGCCGTCACCCCCAACCCCTCCTTTTGTGCTCGCGAGGCCCGCTGGCTACGCAAAGAGATCGACACCCTCGCCCTCCTCGCGCCCGACCACAACGCCTTCACCTCCATGCTCGACAAACGCCTCCTCCTCCTCCGTCAGTGTTACTTTGCCCTCCTTCGCTATGAGCAACGCGCCCAGGTTGGCCCCCACCCACCCCATTTATTTGGCTTTTTTCATTTTTTTGTGCTATACATTTATTCATTTCTGTTTTTCTTGTTGTACTAGAAAATGAAATACAACTGATAACTGATGATCGTGGCGGGTGGGTTACAGTACCGCAAGCAGATTCCCCAACCCCCAGCCCCGCCCACTGCTCGGGTGGATCAGGCATCTGCAGCTGCGCGCGTGGATCTAACATCCCTTCTGCGGCAACGTCTCCGCCAGCATCAAGCAGCACTTGATCCTTCGCAGTCATCAGTAATCTTCTTCTTCCGCTATCTTGCATGTTTATCGGGCTGTTCTCACCCATGAATCTTGGTTGAACAGGAAGAAAGAAGTCCGGACTCACAAGAAGCAATCTCTCAAGCGGCTCCAGACAGCGAAGCTGCCGAAGTGACGCTGGATCTGTTCGGTGGTGTTGAGGAAACTGAATCCAAGGAGGCTCTGGTGCATGAAGAGCAAGGATCACGCCAGGCGGTAGAGCTCGGTCGGCCCAAGAAAAGTGACAAAGAGAATTTCATATGGAGCCTTTTTCAGGTATTGACGCATTCCCGTGTCACCCGTAGTAGTCTATCCTGGTAACCTACCTGGCTGGCTTGTTATCTATAGGGCACCACGGATGAATCCCTTATCGAGAGAGTACTAGAGGGTATTAACGAGCTACCATCAATCGAACAAATTCTTTGTATAGAGCAGCACGAGAGCGATTTCGACTGGAACAGGGATCAGACCGCTCAGGGCGGACAAGCCCAATCAAGCCAAGGTTTGCAAGAGGGATTTAACAGAGATCCAGGTCATGTTGACGTTGAAGCTCAGCAGCAACCGTGCGGCAGCTCGCTCTTACAGAGAAGGATGATACGATACTGATCGTAATTACTACAGATCACCAGTTACCAGGCCCTTTGAAGGGGGCCTGCTGCGAGACCTCACGCGCTATATATTTGAGATGGAGGAAAGGAAGATCATGAACCTTCTCAGCAGCGAATCTACCAAGACCCCAGCCCAGACGGAGGTCGAGATTATGGCGGAACAATCCGCTCCTGAACTTTCATCCTCTGTGTCCAGGTATATCCACTTTCCCAACGTCTTTCTGCTTCTAGTCTTCCGCCAACCACTTCACGGCCTGCTTGTTTGGAGGACAGGCCAGCGCTTTACCTAGTGCAATTGATTCAGCGGGACATGATGAAAAGCATCGCTTCGACTCTACGTACCAAGTCGCGCAAGCAAAAACAGCGCGAACAAACCGAAAGCGTTGAAGAGAGCAGCATCGTTCAAAATTTTCTTCTCTACATCTCCATGGTCCTGCAGCAAAGCACCCGTCTGCTCGGGATAGCAAGAAATGTCAACTCCCAGCTTGCGCTGAAACACGAAAAGGAGCGGGGCGAGGTGGAAGAAAAGTTAGACGGGACTCTCCCAGACCGCCGAGAGGACGGCAAGGTTCTTGATCGTAAGAACAACGACACACATGTCATGGAGGATATCGATCGTCATCCAATGCAGGATTCCGCGAGTGATATCAGCGAGCGCGCATCTACTGCTGCGCTCGACCCAAAAATTAAGGAAGCGCTTGAGCAAGGGGTGATGCTCCGAGTGCTACGGCCTCTAGCAACCACACTATGCCTCTTCCTTGACGATTCCCTCATGCCGGATAGCTCTATACCTTTCACGATGTCGGCATCTCTTCTTTCTACTCTGATTTCCTTGTTGAAGGCTCTAGGTACTATAAATGTGTTTGTGCCGTAAAGATACCATCACTGATGCTTATTTCCCGTTCTCAGATGCTCTCAACTCAGGTGCTGCTGACGTGTTAGGAATGGAAACGGATTATCACAAGCGCGAGAATGCCAAGCTTCTTTTCAAGACGGTCGACCGTAAGAAGGTGGAGACTCCCCACAATTACTATCCCAACACCGATGAGGAAAAGGTCGTTCGCATTCCTGGTGCGACCCACCTGTGCATAACATTCGATGAGCGTTGCAATCTGGTACGGAAGAATGATACGTACCATTCTCGCTGTAAGTACATTCGACCTCACTTTCCGTTCCATTCAGGATAAAGATAGAGACTTCCTGCAGTTGTACAGACGTCCCGGCAAGCAACAGCCTATTTTCACCCCTTTCACTGGCCCTCCCAACGCCTGGCCTCGAATCCCTATCATCGTTGCGGGCGACACTATCTGCTTCCACTTCACCTCGGATCCTTTCAATACGTACGCGCCAACACAGCCCTAGTACCTACTCGAATGGAGTCTCATAGTATATGGTTGCGGGTTAGGTACTGGGGCTTCCGCTGTATAGTCACTGGATTAACTCTTGAAGGTTCTATGGTCCCTTTGTGGGACCTGGAGCGCACTATTTCTTCGTTGCTTGGACGCTGCCTGAAGAACCTATTGGTGGGTCCCAGCGTAAGCAAGGTCGAAGTTACCCTCTCTAGGTGGCTTGACTCAGACCTTTTCAAGGGAGGACTTGTTCCTTCTACCGATACGAGCCAGCGCGGAGAACAAATTGTTTTTCAAGAAAGACCTCGTGAAGATCAGGACGAAGAACTGCTCTGGCTCATGGATATGATCGAAGGCAAGAACGTCGAGAGTGCCGCTTACCAGCTGTTTGTACAGAAGAATAGGGAGACGCAGGACATGTTTGATAGGTATGGTGGCGAGGTTCTTGATGAGACAATGCGCTTCTTTGTTGCAGTGTCTCTTCGTCATCTGCGCCTAGCCGGTGTTGCAATGAGACAGGTGAGTTGCCCCATTACTTAACGTATCATGAAGTGTGTGAGATCGCTCACCTGTCCGGCTCATGCGAACAAAATATGACATAGATACGAACAACTGAAGAAGAACAACAACTTACGGCGGTATGGCGGGAAGCGAAGAGCTTAAGACGATGGATTGTACAGGAAAAGCAGCGAATTGCAAACGAGATTAGCGAAAGGCTGAGCGAGGAGCAAGAAAAGGCTACGTCGGTGATTTCAGTCGGGTCAGAAACGTCCTCAGGGGAGGAGGTAACGGCCACAATCACCACAGCATCGGTCAGCTTTCCTCCGCCAGAGAAGGCTGACCGCACCACTTATGAGTACTTCCGAGATGCGGTTATATCCAAGCTTCGGGTTCTCCTTTTCATTCGTCCATCCTCCGATCCTGTCTCCTTAGGGGCCCTTCTGTCTTCGATCTCAGGTACTTGCGCTTTGGAGTGCGCCCTTCCGATTGAAGGTAGTTGACAATCCATATACATAGACTTTGCGAAACACGCTCCGGAGGAGGTCTCCGTGCTTTCAATTCTTCACCGCAGGGAGACACGCGCTCAAGGACGTGCCAATGCCATGCGAGCCCTGCAACACACACTCGAATCGCTCTCTTTGCTTTCGGCTAAGCAAGACGTTCTTCGAATTGCAGGCCGTGCATGGAGGTACACAAAGCGCCTTCTTACGCGCCTTCCCTGTGTTTGATGGGTGTGCTACATGTCATCAGGTCTATTCAAGACGTTGCTGCCGTAATTCAAGAGGGGTATACAGAGCAGCGCAGTCATTACCTGAGCAATACGCGCGGAAGCGGACAGCATGTGCAGTCGTGCTTGCGCGAGTGCTTCGCCGATCTATATCGATACCTGACTTCGCTCATGGTGAGCACAACAACGGACATCACTACCACTGGCCTCGTCATCAATTTCTGGTGCCTTCACTTTACGCGTGAAGATCACCACTTCCTTTCAGAGCTTCGCATCCTGGACATACTTCACGAGCTGATGATGTCAGGAAGTGAAATCAACAAAGCGCGACGACGATTGCGAGTTCTTGGGCGCTTAGCCTTCCGATACCTCGCTCTACAATGCCTCACCAACATAAATGGTTCATCTATGATCTCTCGCGAACAGCAAACTGATGTGCAGCGGCATTTGCTGGAAATCATCTTGAAGGATCTCGAGAGCTCCATCAATTTCCTTTACCTCAAACGCCAGGACCTTGGCCGAGTCGTATCGTCAGGTGACATCGGTACGTCGCCCCCTTATAATACCCACCCCAGATGAATTGCACTGACCTATGCTATAAAGGAGCATCCGAAGAGGGTGATATTACGCCTGATACGGTAGCTTACCACAAGGAGGAGAAATTCTGCTACGCTCAATTGGTTCTCCTCAGTACAGTAACACGAACGGCTAATTATGACTTGTTCTTGGCCTCTTCCCGTATTCTTCGTCTACTTTTACTTATCCATTTTGCTGGTACGTCCTCCACCGCTTGCATACCATCAGACCACAAGCTCAGGCCTACCTGCAGGCACACCTGAGTTACAGAGGCTTTCTTTACGCTTGCTGCGACGCACGCTTCCCCTTGTAAAGCCTTCGATGTTCGAAACATCTCCCGAGCTTCTCGATTTTGTGAGCAAGGGCGATAGTGACCTTCAGCTTGCTTTCGATCTACCTCGCGATGGCGAGGAGCTGCATGTTGTCGAATCGGACGACGAGATCAATCCTCTGATAAGACACCTGTTTGAGCTTCTCGGCCAGCGGTTGTTCCTAGACGGAGGGGAGAAGACTGGCGCTCTACGTTCAAGGCTAACGGCCTCAGCAACTACGTCCTTCGCACACAACTATCGGGACGGACACGTGGCCTTCATGGAGAGCGAAGAAGTTCTCATGCTTCTTCGTTCGCTGGTTGAGTGCGATTCTCCCAACCTGTGGTCATCTCTCATAACTATCGCTGCTCGTCGCGCGCTGCTTGCTCTGCCATCTCTTACTGCTATCGACGCCGAACAGTTCTCTATTGATCCCGCTCTCTATCGCGACCCTCGCCCCGTCTACCGAACCCTCGCCGCCTTATGCCTACTCGGAGGTTGCGTTGAAGGCCTTCGTGTGGGAGGTCGCATTGAAGTTACGGCGACCAAAGAACTGGGCACACTGGTTTTCTATGATAGGCGGTCTTCACAAGCCAAGCTCATCCTCGATGCCAGCCCAGATAAAGTTATCCACGTTGATCCCGGCAAGATACGTGCCTATCCTGAATTTCAGATTTCGCCGGATAAGTTTCCGCTCACGCAGGTGCGTAGCATCAGCCCAAGACCTGTGCTATGTTTTATGCTCAGAGGAATTCTGCTTCTCTTCTAGGACCTGCTGGATGCATTGATCGTGTTTGCTAGAGTATCGGACAAGCGAGATGCGCAGCGCTTGAGGCTAAGGCAGCAACAGGAGAAGGAAGAGAAAGAAAGAAGAGAGTGTGAGGAAAAGGAACAATTAGAACGAAGGAAACGCGAGGAGGAAGAAGAGCGGGCCCGCCAAGCCGCGGCAGCAGCATCTTGTCCCACAGAATGGACGTGCGAGGTGTGCACTCTCATCAACGAGATGACAGAAATGGTTCGCCATTGCGTTCCCTTCGATCTCCCTTCCTCCTAAGGTGGTTCTAAATACTTTTGTGAGTGCAGTTTTGCCAGGCATGCGGAAATCCTCGGCCTGCCGCAGCTATTCCATCTGTGCCCCCCAGCAGAGTGGAGCCGACACTAACGAAAGAGGTCTCCGTCGACAGCAAACCACCTGACAGGAAGGAATCGGAGGACATTCCTTTTCCATTCGCTGGGGAGGATGTCCTCTTCTACCAGCTACGTTCGCGTGCCACAAAAGTCCTTTGCAAACTTTTCTCGCATCCAGGTATGAATGAATCGATTTTATCTTGAAGACATGCCGATTAATCAACTCACCGTGCGCAGCCTCAGCAAAATTCACCATGGTGGGAGAATCCATGTCGACTCTGCTCTCGATTGCTGTGCGCCCCACTGAGTTGGAAGAATTCAAAAGTTTGGAGCAGCTAGAGGCGCGTCAGGATCGCATTCTTGAGCTCATCTACCAGCACGGCGTTGGAATGGAACGCGAAGAAGTTGGGCCTCAACAACTCTCGCAAGCCGAAATATTGGAGCATAATCCATTCAAGGTGCTTACACTTAAACTTCCTAAGCTTCTCCTCAAAAACGCTCACATCGCACAGGGTCAACCGGTAAATCTGCCTTCCGCGTTCGATAGAAGTTCAGCACGTGGAGTAGGGTTTATTGGAGGACAAATGCGAACGCTAGTGGGTCGTACTAATCCTACAAGCCTGCTGGAGAGCGTTGGGTTAGCTCGCGCCAACTTTGCCATACCAAACTCTCTGCCAGCCTTCTACTTCGAGGTTCGGTTGATCAAAGACGAATCGTTCAAGGGCAGCATCGAGGCCCAGCTCATAGCCGATGAGAGCGACGACGAAGCCGCAGAACAGGAGACCTCTGAGAACGTCATAAAAACGGAGAGACGACAGACCAACGGAGCTGCAGAACTTACAATTGCAGACAACGTCTCCCCACCTCCAAAACAAGAGGAAGACACGAGTTCAGTTCAAATGAGACGCGGACTGAATATTGGTGTGGGTCTCTATCGTGAAGGAATTCCACTTCAAGGTGCTCCAGGCGAACATAATAGCTACGCCTATGTGGTACAGCTCTCTCCTGTTTTGCATTTTTGCATGATGATATTGATGCTTTGTATCAACGCAAAGGGCTCTCGCGGTAGAGCACTCCACAATGTAGGCAATGTTCGAGCCTCCGGTATCGATGCACGTACCTACGGTCCTCAGTTCAACATAGGCGACGTCGTAGGATGTGGATGGGATATCCGAGGTAAGAGTCTCTACTTTACTTACAATGGACAGTACCTCGGTAGCGCCTTTTCCAACGTCAGGTAAAGCCCTCCTGCTCATTTCTGAAAGTCAATTTATCATCAACTAATGTTGCGATGCAATATTTGGGCTGCAGCGGGCGGTTCTATCCTGTGATATGGATCAAAACCAATGGAGTCAAGGTGCAGGCCAACTTTGGCCAAGAGCCGTTCTTGTTTGAGTTTGTTAGTACCCTCCCCGAGGGCTATCTCGAAGGCATGGAGCACATGGAAAGCAAAGCCAAGGCCATGACTATACAAGAAATTAAGAGACGTACGCAGGCCGAAGAATTGATGATGATGATGGGCGTTTTTCCGCTAGAACTTTGTGTCGTACGTACCGAGTCTACTTTTGATTTCCCAGGCATTTGACTCAGTGCCAAATCCCAGGTGGCACTCGAACGAAGCCGTGATGACATAACCTATGCAGCCAATTGGCTGCTGGAACGTGGCTACCAGGAGTTGGATCGGTGGGCCAAGGATACTATTGCAGTCAGCAAGCGCGAACAGGAGGAACGCGAAATGAAGGTTCTTCTTGACGCCCAAAAGGGAGAGGAACAGAGGGCGCGGAGCGAGTCACAAGGTGAGGAAGATTTCGAAGAGGAAATCGGTGATGCCGAGGGTGAAGTGGAATGGTCAGACGAGGAGGAGGAAGAGGGCGAGGCTGAAGAAGAGTTCAGTTCCTATTCCGAAGATTACAATCGAGATGCTAGCCGATTTCTGGACGACGAGCTAGGTGTGGATACGCCTGTTCAAGTTGAGCGAAGAGAGCGCCTAGTTGAGGGTATGAAATTTGAGGATATCGTCCCAGGTATTCAACTCCGAGTATCAACCAATTCTACTGAAAAGTATGCCCACATCATGCATACGCTTGGTCGCATTGGTATTGTGGCCGGTACCGACACGCGCTCCTTTTTGCCTAAGTTATTCAATTCACATGGACACCGACATTTGTCGTGTTTATCTTGTCCAGACACAGATATCGATACAATGAGGGTGCTACTGCGTCTTTCAAATCCTGAAACCGCTAGCCGCCATTACTTCTGGTTCAGCTTCTGTGATCTCGAGAAACCCGAAGGCATGTACCAAGATCCATGCATGGACCTGGTATCTTCCTCTACCAAGATCAAAGTCGCTCCAAATTCTACTAAGTCTTCCGCCTGGCTTGCCATGTACTCACTCTATGCCTCAACTACTAGTCAGAGTAAGAGTTTCGCTAACCTCATAAAATTGCTGCTCCTCCATTAGGTTAAAGCATAATCTGGTTGAAGTGTCGAACGCGTTACTCATCTTGCACGTCAGACGTTGCGTATTATCCCTGATATCTTCATGGAAGGAATTGAATCTGAACCTTCTCGGTGGTCCTCGCTATCTCATTGATCTCCTCAAACTTGCTGCCGCGGAGCATCTTTCGTCCAAGGCTAAGAACACTACCACTGGTATGGACTCCTCGCCTTAAAGCGCGTGTCCTTTTTATTTATTGCAACTAATACCGGTATAGGCGGGTGGGTAGGAGAGATAGACGTGCTGGACTCTTTCCGAGTTAAGCTGGCCAATCTTCTCCGTATGGAGGAGGGTCTTTTCCCAACCGGTGGCGTTCCCCCTCTTGATTTACCCGCCTACAATGAGAAGCAGAGACACTCTCGATCATGCTCGCAAGACGACGAGACCAGCACTACAGCAACTGCTTCATCACTCACAAAGCTAGTAACTGAGGAATGTATCCTGCATTTTGTGCAAGCTGTATCAGTACCGCCGCCAGTCATCATGGAGGAGAGCCCTCATCCCTACGAGAACAATCAGGACTATCGCAAAAAGTTCCATATCAATGGCGCTTCCCGTCTAGTTGTACGCTTCGATCCGCGATGCCACACCAACACCGATATGCTCTCCCGAGTTGCCTTTTACAGGTACCCACATACAAAATCATTGTCACGTGATATCTTTACCCCAGTCTAACCGGTATGGACAAATAGGGACGATCAGTATCAGGACCCTATCGCGATTTATAGGGGTAAAATGGGAGGCAATCAATTTCAGCCACTCATTGTGAATGGAGACACTGTTTACTTCCGCTTCACCACGGGTCCTGTAGCCACGTTCTGGGGTTTCAAGTTTAGCATCACTCCGCTAGAGTGGCGTCTCAACGATCAGCAGGCCCTGCAGGGTCTCAATTTCGAATTGGGTACTTACTTTGTTGGATTATGTGAGTGGTATCTCGTGCCCAGTTCTGAGCGGCCATTCTTTCAGGATACTGGTTCTTGGAGTTGCTTCTCGAAGAAGGGCCTTCCTTTGTGCGGGATCGATATGTAGTCGATCTCTACGACGCCCTCGTTTGGTATATACGTGCTGCCAAACGGTCGGCCAAGGGCCGTGGAATTCAACTCCTTCTTCGCGTGCTTCGTGAGATCAACGCATCCTCGGAAGCCTCTCGCCAAGTCCATTTGCAGAAAGTGCTAGGACTGAGGAAAAAGATGGATGCCATATATTCGAAAGAGATCACGGACAGCCGCCTCCTACATTCAGCGCATCTGCAAAGTCTTGTTGAGCTCGTTGCTGTGGCACGGCTCGTCGGGGACGAGATTCACCGCAGCACTGACCGCTCTGCCCTTGACCCAAAGTCAGGCAAAGGTAAGGACAAGGAACATGACAGCGAGACTTCTGCCAACTACTCGACCAGTGATACGGCAGCAAGTAAAGGCTTTATTGCGATCGGCGAGGTCAGCAGAATCGTGTTGAGGATAAAGAAGGCCATCTACGGGAATCTGGCTAAGCGCAAAACCTGCCGCAACGTCACCCGCGAGCTTCAAGAATGGGTTGATAGAGTTGGAGGAGGCCAGTACCTCTGGCTTTCTCCGAACCATCAGAACGCACTTCCCTTCCTCGCACGCCATCCTGTATCCACTCCCCCCACGCCTTCTCCATCTCCTAGTACTTCTTTCTCGTCTGCTGCGCTGCCCTTGCCTCCGCCTACGCCATCGCTCAGTTCCTCGACAGCCGGTGTAACCGCTAACAGCGGACCCTCAACTCCGGCGGTATCCTTGAATCCTTCGCCTTCGGTATCGATGCCTTCTTCGCCAACGCCCACGCCTGTTCCGACACCCGTGCACACTTCGCCAGAGGGTTCGCCACCTCACTCTCCGTCTCATCCGACCCCACCTTCAGCAGCCTCTGAGCCAGCAATTTCGGACGCTCCTACTGCTTCCGGTTCAGTAGAGCCGAGCAGCGGTGGTGCAACGGAGAATACAGGCTCGGCCATCCCAATCGGCATTCCTTCACGTACCAGTTCTTCGTCGGCAACCACGGGTGAAATGAGCCAAAGCAGTGGCCTTTTCTACTTCTCTTTATCTTCCCCCACGCCCGGCTCGCCAATCAGCTCATCGTCATCTGGCACAACCATCGTGCACTCCAATCGTCGTTTAAAGATGTGGTACGAGATTGTCGACAGTGCCACCAACATCGTCCTTGAGCCAGCCTGGCAGAGGTACTGCTTATGCGAGTTTCTTCCATTCATTTTGCCCAGAACTTATCAGATTTATGAGCAGAACGATCGGGCTGGGAGAGCACCTGGTGCTGAAAGCAGAGCCCTCGTGGTTCGGTAGTGTGGTAGCAGTTGCCGACCAGGTGCAGAGCCTTCTCAAACGTAACGGAAGGTTCTCCCGCCGCGTACTGGTAGAAGCTTACAGGTACGAGTGATTCGCGGAAATCGATCATTTCTCGTTGTGCTAATGTACAGCACGGCAGGCTTGAGAAGCTCGCCCAAAGCTTCTACTCATTGGTTGGCGAAGGGCCGCTCGAAATTGGGCGCGGGACAGGCTTCTCGCGTCCAGCACTTGGAAGCGGGGTGGGAGACGTGGGAAGCTGGTCCTTGGCTTTTTGGATTTATCTTCTGCAAGATTATACTGGCCAGATGCGTATTCTTATGCTCAGAGGCCTCGACGTTGATCAATCTCGACAGGTTTTATTTTCTCTCTCAGTTCGCATCAGGCTTACCCAAGTCTAAGAAGTTCCGTCTCACATGTCGATGCAGGCTGTGTTTATGGGCTCAAACGATAGGCGAGTGGTCGTGACCATGAGTACTGAGAATGACTGGCGGGAAAGCTTCGCTTCTAATACAGAGCTGCCTGTGGCTGAATGGACTCACGTGGCCGTGCGCTGCGACGCGCGACAGCGGAGCGTGATGATCTACGTAAACGGTCTTCCCGACGCGGAGCACCGCCTATCGAGCCCGACGAAGCCCAATCCTCATCCCTTCTACATCGGAAGCCCCCCGGAAGGTGTGATCAAGCTAACGAAGCCACCGACCGAGGGATGTTCCGCATTGCTGCGCGACATGCGCTTCTTTAATCGCGCCCTCTTCGCGGACGAAATTACCGAATTCGACAAGTGCTTTGCGCCTGCCTCTCGTTCTCAGCGGCTCGCTCCTCTGGCCGCACCTGTTCCATCTCCTGCTCTAATCTCGGTGGAGGAGCTGGAAGCGTATCTTGCGTATGGAGCAAAAGGCTGGGGAATGGAGGCCCTAGCGCAGGTGATGGAACTCGGCATTAACATATGTGAGGAGTCTAAACAAGACCCACTCATCGTCGACTCGGATGCTATCGTAATCACCCGAGAAGATTTGGATCGTTATCCTAGCATCCGTCACCTTTCTTCTCATGACGTGCGACTCCGCTTCTCTGCCCTGCGTTTGTTCAACCGCCAGCTCGCCATTGTGCTGCCCCTTGTTGATTTTTCTCAAACTCACCTCTCGTGGAGCCTTGCCTACTCAATCTGCAGACTCACGGGTACTCGACTAATCCAAAGCCTCTTTTTGCAATCTACAATTAATTGACTGTCATTCCTCTACAGGCTTGATTTTCCCTTCGACGAAGATGACCTTGTGGAATAAGATCCTTAATAGTACTATGTCCCGGGCTCAAAAACCGAATATCACAATCAATAGGCCAAGGGCGCTTCGCGCCAAGGAGAAAGGTACTCTTTTGTATTCTCGTTCGTGTATTGATCCTTAGCCCTTGACACTATCTTGCCGTGGCCACGGTGCAGGTGATCCCGAAGGTTCGAGATCCGTATTCGGTCAGGCCTATCGGCAGCTCCATTTCCTCAAACCAGATGTGCTTCGTGTACCCGGGCAGACATTTTCAGTCACCTATGAGGGAGAGGGTGGACGCGATGCCGGTACCTCCTGCTTTGGATAACGCTTCTTTACTGGCCTATGCTCACAGTCTACCATCTTCAGGTGGCCTATTCCGCGATTGTATTTCGCACATGTGCGCCGATCTACAGTCGAATTGGGTCCCTCTTTTCATACCATGCCCGAATGCTCAAGGGTTCGGCGAGAATCAAGACAAGTGGATACCCAACCCGTTGTCTCTTTCCTCCCTTCACTTATCCATGTACGCCTTCGTTGGCAAACTCATGGGTATTGCTATTCGCGGCAAACATATCCTCAACCTTGACCTTCCCTCCATCGTATGGAAGCAACTTGTACGTACTTACCACATCTCGACTTGAATAACGGATCCGACTCACAGATCGTTATGGTTATCCTCGCAGGTTGGAGCAGACCTTTCCTTGCGCGATCTTGAGCTGATTGACAAGCACTGCGTAAATCAGCTAGAACAATTACGAGGCATGAATGAAGGTACTGAGGAAGAACGTATCATCTTCGAAGCCCTCGATTATACATGGTCCACCGCCGCTGCTGATGGCAAGACGACCATCGACTTACGTCCCAACGGGCGCACCCTCCCTGTGCGCTTTGAGGAGCGCTTCGAATATGCACGCAAGGTTGAAGCTGCCCGTCTCAACGAATTCAGGTTGAGAAACTCTCCCCATTACACTTCGCCTAGCAAGAGACTAACTAGCAGAGTTCATGCAGAGAACAAGTAGAGAACATGAGGAAGGGAATGGCAACTATAATTCCGATACAGTTGCTTTCACTCTTTACCTGGCAAGAGCTGGAGCTTAACGTATGTGGAAAGAACAAGATAGACATTCAGCTGTTACGCGAGAACACGCGCTACCAGTCCGGTTTCTCCGATGAAGACGATCATGTCCAGATGCTCTGGCGCACGCTCGATTCCTTTACGGTACGAGCCGGTATCCTTATGTTTGCTGCCAGTTGCTCACTGCCACTACTACAGCACAAGCAAAGGGAGCTCTTCCTGCGCTTTGTGTGGGGACGTAGCAGATTGCCACTCACGTCGGCCGACTTTCAGCAAAAGTTTGTCGTGCTGTCGTGCACACAGAACAACGACCAAGTGCTGCCTGTCTCCCACACCTGCTTTTTCCAACTGGAGCTGCCTCGCTACAGTTCAGATGCGGTCCTTCGCGAAAAGCTCCTCTACGCCATCACCCACTGCCGCGACATCGACACTGATTTCCGCGCCACGCCTGTGGACTGGGACGCGGACGAGTGATCAATGGCCAATTTGTGTGTGTGTGAGTGCAATAATAATAAATCCACAAATCTCTCTTTTCCTTGGGGCTGTCACTGTTGTGTCATGTGGGCCCTCAGCAGGTCGATGACTTCTTTGCGCCGCTTGAAGGAAGATGCCCGGCCCTGGAAGATGTTGCCGCGTCCGCCTCCCTTGGCCTGCAATAAGGCTGCCACCTGCTTGCTCGTATCGTCAACAAGCGACTTCGGTCCAGACAAAATGAATTGCCCGCCCTCTCCATCGCTGAAGCTTAAGAACATCACCAAATCAGCCTCTCCTGCCGCGGCCTCCTGTCCTTGGCAGCAGCGCAACATCTAACGCGTTAGATCTTCAAGGGCGATCAACCTGGGTGCGTGTACCTGTGCTGCCTTAGCCACGCTCTGGAGGAAGCTTATGTCCACATCATCTCGATGGACGTCAATCAATTTGTGTCCCTCTCTAACAAGACCTTGCCCCAACAGTAAGGCCAGATCTTTCATCAGCTTTCTCTTGTGCTGTGCTGCTGCTCACATGTGTAAAAAGTCGTGATTATCAGCGGCCCAACAATGACCGCAGCACGAAGAAGGGCCGAACCTGCTTTGAGCTCGTTATTCAAACGAGCTGAGGCAGCTATGTGGTCTGTAGGTGAGCACTGGAGGAGCGTGTTGAGCTTCTTCTCCCGCTCCACCCAGGTCGAAGCAGCTCGGGACAACTGCACGGCATGATAGCACCAACATAGGTGATTGGAGTAGATTCAGGGATGCCTACCACAAGGAACGCACCCTTCCGCCGGCGAGGAACGATACGCGAACCATGCCTTTTTTCATCTCGGAACCAACGAACTTGATCATTTGCAGTTCGCTCAGATTCTTCACGTGTGTGCCACAACAGGTATTCATATCGACCCTGATCACTGCCATGGTTATTCGTGCCCGCAGGGTTTTTTATTTCCAATAGCGTGCGTACCCTTCTATCTCTACTAAGCGGATAACATCCAGATTAGTGGGCAGGCCTCGTGAGCGAACTGATTCAGGAAGTGCTGCCTTGTCTTCTTCACTGCGCACTTCGTGATAA
>CDEZ01022118.1:0-24475 GCA_000826365.1 Acanthamoeba royreba | reverse complement strand
CCACACGCAAGTGCAACATACAGTCGAAGGTCGGGTGCTTGCTTCGCATTTGTTCAATCACCACAGGCGAAATGTCGATGCTAGTGACGCTCTTCTCCCCGTAGCCGTCGGCAATCATGTGCTCGGTCATCCCTATTTTGTGCGATGCCCTTAGAAGTTAGTTGAACATTTTTTTCCAAAATCAAAAAAGTTTTTCTTAATTATTTTTAATATTTAAGGTGATTTTGAAAAAAGGAAATGGCACGTCACACGTGTGAATAAATTGGAATGGAATGGAATCCGAAATCGTACGTGAGTTGCCACAACCGACCATGAGGATGCGCTCCAGCGACTTGGGCGTGACCTCGGTCAAGATGTGCTTGAGTGTGTCGTATCGTTGGTACCAATCGAATTGCTCCTCATCCTTCCTGTACCTCTTGTCCCAATACTGACAATGATCGAATTTACATTAATGAGAGATGAAGGCTTAATTCGCCTGCAACGAGATGTGCACGTACTTCGCGGCCCTTGCCGTATGCCGAACCAGCCATGGCGTTGTTCAGATCTTGAAAACGGAATCGGTGGAGGAGAAAGCGCCTTGCTGAGCGATGCGTCTTGTCGATGTTTGGCAAATACGAACGATGGTGGGTGCAGCACCACCTTTCGAAGATGGATCTCGGATGTGCAAGGGGGAATCTGTGGTGTAGTTGAAATTGATTGATGGAAGGCCAAGATGAACGAAGGCGCTACTCGGCGGTTGTCGCACCGAGAACAGAGCCACCGCTCTCTGGATTTTACCGCCATACATGCATAGCTGACATATTTTGCAGCTGCACGGTCGGCTTAGAGAACATCCCGTCGAAATTTCGTCGATTAAAGCAATTATTGAGGAACAACGGAAACATGGAAATTTCCGCCCCAACACCGAACGGCCGCGGGATCGAGCCCGGCTGGGCTGATGAGCAGGCTCATTTACTTGCCTCCTGATCCCGTCGTGGCCTCCTTCCAGGCCTGCAGGATGTGATCGACAATCTCCTGTACACCGATGCCGTGCTTGGCCTGGGCGAAAATGATGGGTCCATCCTCTCTGATGTGCTTGGCGTCTCTCTCCATTACCTGCCCACAGCCTTCTGTCAGCCGAGCTGCGATTAAGGATCGGCAAACTTACCCCCAGGTCTGCACCTACAGCTGCGGCGAGATCAGTCTTGTTGATGACCAGAAGATCGGACTGGGTTATTCCAGGTCCGCCCTTGCGAGGGATCTGAAACAGCAAGTCCCCGGTGAGTATTGGGAAGATGGCACAGTGCAGCTACTTTTACCTTGTCGCCTCCAGCCACATCAATCACGTAAATGATGTAATCAGCGAGCTCGCGGGAGTAGTTCGCCGCCAAGTTGTCTCCACCGGACTCAACGAGCAGTATCTGAGTCTTGAACTTGTGGCACAGCTCTTCGAGCGCAAGCAAGTTCGCCGAGATGTCCTCTCTGATAGCGGCGTGTGGGCAACCACCTGCGTCGAGACGCCCTGCTTTGTAAGAACGAATGTGACAAAAAGAACGAAAGCGACGAGTTTTGGCGTGCCGGTCTCGATCGCCACAATTCGCTCAGGCTCAAGCGCCTTGTTCCTCACCAAGAACTCCCCATCCTCCTTGGTGAAGATGTCGTTGGTCACTGCGGCGATGTTGTACTCGTCTCGCAGCTTCTGGCACAGCGCCAGCATCAATGCCGTCTTGCCTGAGCCCACCGGACCTCCAATGCCTGCCACAAATTTGTTAGTTCCCGTATGTCACTTCAAAAATGTTTAAAACTCAAATAATTATAATAAATAAACAAATAACGAAAAAATAATGAAAGAAAAAGGACTAAAATATTTATACCAACAGTGAAAGAGCGCTCTTCCCAGTTCCTCGCGTGCAGCAGCGGTTGGTCCCTCGCCTTGAAGCTGCCCGGATGGTCCATCTTCTCGTGCGTATGTCCGTGGTCGCCGTGGTGGTGATGGTGATGATGGTGATGGTGGTCGTGCTCATGGTGATGGTCGTGCGGGTGGTCGTGCTGGTGGTGATGGTGATGGTCGTGCTCATGATGATGATGGTGGTCGTGCGGGTGGTCGTGATGATGGTCAGCGGAGGTGCAGGGCTGCTGTTCGCCCGTTCCTGGGCTGCTGGACGTGGAGGGTTCCATCTTGTGTGAAGAAGTGAAGTAAGGGAATCTACGGAAATGAAGAAGAGGGGTTTTCTGTTTGCGCAAATTTGAAACACATTACCAAATTACACTAAATTAAGGTGGGAAAGATCGAAAACGACGAACTGTTCCGGAACACACTTTTTCGCTTTCGTTCTTTTTGGACTTACCTTTGACCCTCATTCCCACTTCAGAGTGACACGCGGCGTGGTAAAGCTTGCTCTTTGGCCTATTTTCTGCCATTATTTTATTATTATATTCATTTTACTTAAAGTTAAAAAAAACAACAAATTGTTATTTAAAAGTGGTGAACTTCTCACCATTGTTCTCCTTTTCTTTGTTTTTACAGCGCAGGTACAGGGAGAAGAGGATGAGACTAAACCCGAGAGAACAGGAGAAGTTGCAGCTGCACTATGCCGGGTTCCTGGCCCAGAAGCGCCTTGCTCGCGGTCTCCGCCTCAACCACCCGGAGGCCGTGGCGCTGATTGCTGCCCAAGTCTTGGAGTTCATCCGCGATGGGCGGCCAGTCGCGGAGCTCATGGACCTGGGCCGTCGATTGCTCGGACGTAATCAGGTTGCCATTCCAATCCGCTAATTCAAGTGCATTCTTGTCTTGATTGCATGTCTGTGTGGTCCTCAATGTTGCCATCAAATGGTTGACGGTCGTCACTCTATACTCACTGCAGCTTGTGCGCGAGCATGTTCTGTATGTGAAGTGGAAAGATTGGTCATGAGGAATCTTGAACATCATTGACTCACTCACGCAATTGTGTGGATGATGTGGCCACAGGTGATGGACGGCGTTGCGGAGCTGATCGATGAGGTACAGGTGGAAGGCACCTTCCCCGACGGCACCAAGCTCGTGACCGTACATTCACCCATCGCTGCCATGGACGGCAATCTCGAACTAGCCCTGTACGGGAGCTTCTTGCCTGTCCCCAAGCCAAAGCAGCCTTCAATGGCTCCTGCAGAGGAGAAGGAGGAGCCGAACAAAGTATCAGAATTGCAAAGAGAAATCGAAGAAGAAGCTGGTGATCACCGGCCCGAATCCTCTGAAGCTTTAGGAGTGGAAGTTGGCCTTAGCGAAGGTATCGGACAGGTGTTGACGAGCGACAAGGACGACATTGTCCTCAATCCCGGCCGAGAAGTTGCTCTCGTGAAAGTGACCAGCTTGTGCGACCGTCCAATTCAGGTGCCTCCATTAAATTGATTCTACTCGATCATGATGCTTACCATCACATTCTGTGCACGTAGGTGGGCAGCCATTATCACTTTAGCGAGGTCAATCCAAGTCTCCAGTTTGACAGGATTCTAGCTTACGGCAAGCGCCTCAACATCCCCGCAGGGACGGCAGTCAGGTAGATAGACTGTTTCCGCGCGCTTGCACTGCATTGAATCATGATCTCACCTATTATGTGTATGAGCCAAGGTTTGAGCCTGGTGAAACCAAACCCGTTTCGCTTGTCGATATTGGAGGCGGACGAGTCGTATCGGGTGGAAACGATCTGGCTCCTGGTCCCGTTCATCCGGACAAGATACCAGAGCTTCTCGAAAGGATTCACAAAAATAAGTTTGCGCACAAGGAGCAGAAGGTGCCCATATTCACTTGATTGTAGATGCTCGTCTACTCAATATGTTGGTGCAGAAGCGAAAGCCTGGTCCGGTAGCAACAATGACCCGTTCACACTACGCGAGCATATTCGGTCCCACAACGGGCGACAGAGTAAGGCTGGGCGATACAGGTCTCATCATTGAGGTGGAACGCGACTTTGCAGTCTACGGAGATGAATGCAAATTCGGAGGCGGCAAGGTGTTGCGAGACGGCATGGGTCAGGCATCAGGAGTGCCAGAGAAGGATGCTCTGGAATGTGTGCTGACGAACGCCGTAAGTGGCTTCCACACACTCTTGGCTACGTCGTACCTTGCTAACCTCTATGTGTGCAGTTGATCGTGGACTACACTGGTATTTATAAGGCGGATATTGGTATCAAGGGCGGCATGATTGTGGGCATTGGCAAAGCTGGCAATCCAGACGGTACCTGCTGTCTCCACATTCTGTTCAGCATCTCGCTGATTACGCCATCTGTGCAGTGATGGAAGGCGTTGACATGGTGGTCGGAGTAAACACTGATGTCATAGGTACGTGTTGACCGGAACCTAGCCTTGTGTGCCTGTCTAGCTCTTAAGAATCCAACTTCAACACTCAGCTTGCGAAGGACTTATTGTTACTGCCGGCGGAATAGACACCCACATTCATTACATTTGCCCACAACAGTACGGCAGGCTCCATTATCCACTGTCGCACCAACTGAGACTCCCATCCTAACAGAGTGTACGAAGCGTTGGCCAGTGGCATCACCACCATGCTGGGTGGAGGAACTGGTCCATCCACAGGATCGAACGGTTTGACGATGCATCTTCATTATACCGACATCAGATGGTATTCTTACCAACTTTCATATACAGCTACAACATGCACGCCATCGTCGAGCCACTTCCGGATGATGCTACAGGCAACCGATAACCTACCGATGAACTTCGCCTTCACAGGCAAAGGCAATTCATCCAAGCCCGAAGGTAAGATCAGACATTTTTAAAAGTAGAGCCACAATTTAAGCTAACACTCCACCGTCCGACCCATCCAGGTATGTACGAGCAGGTTGCTGCCGGAGCTGTTGGTCTTAAGCTTCATGAGGACTGGGGAACGACGCCGTCGACCATACGAAGCTGTCTCTCTTTGGCCGAAAAATACGACATTCAGGTTCAGTCGTCGCTTCTTCATGATGCATCTGGTCTGACATCAGAGAATCTTCTTTCCCAGGTGACGATTCACACGGACACATTGAACGAGTCATCTTGCGTAGAACAGACAGTTGAGGCATTCGAAGGACGCTGCATACATACTTATCACACCGAGGGTGCGGGCGGCGGACATGCTCCCGATATCCTCACAGTGGTCTCCCGTACGGCTGAGTTTCAATTCATCTTACGAAGTTGTTACACTCACGATAAATTTGCAGATCCGAATGTACTGCCATCATCAACGAACCCAACACGTCCTTTCACAGTGAACACGCTAGATGAGCATTTGGTACTGAGAGTCTAAGTCTCGATTATCTCACCATTCTGACTCCCGCGGTTGTTTACCTTCATAGGACATGCTAATGGTTTGTCATCATCTTGATAAAACCATCAAGGAAGATATCGCCTTTGCGGAGAGCCGAATCAGAGGTGCAACTTGCTCACACTCGAACACTCCTCACTTCCAGCCGTTAACATTTCCCTCCACACAGCGGAGACCATCGCCGCAGAGGACATCCTTCATGATATTGGAGCTATCAGCATGATCTCTTCGGACTCCCAAGCCATGGGCAGAGTCGGAGAGGTCAGTGTTTGCATTCAACTATGTGCACGTCGTTGTTGCTAAGTCCTATTGGTGCAGGTAATCACCCGTACGTGGCAAACAGCCGCCAAGATGAAGCTGCAACGAGGCCATCTTCGTCTCGAAGGTTCAACCTTGATTCATCATGCAAACCTCAATATGTGCCATCTGACTGCGGGAGCTGCTTGTAGGCAGCGAGGTGGATGAGGCGCATGATAACTTCCGAGTGAAGCGCTATATCGCCAAGTACACCATCAATCCAGCCATCACGCACGGTCTCTCCCATCTCGTTGGTTCTGTTGAAGTAGGCAAGTTTGCAGATCTAGTTCTCTGGTACCGCATCCATCCCAACACACGTCTTGCGTGCTTCAACTTACTCTCTTCATTTACTTATGCCATCCTGCAGGAAGCCAGCATTCTTTGGCAGCAAGCCAGAGCTCATCCTGAAAGGTGGCGTGATCGCATGGGCCCAGATGGGCGATCCCAACGCATCGATTCCTACCCCGGAGCCGATAATGATGAGGTAAGTGCTGCATTTATGCGAGTGCAAGGCCGTCGCCCAGATAGAATGACGTCACCATTCGATGTGCGATTGAGGAAATGATATATAATCACGCTCTATCTCCTATCCGATAGGCCGATGTTCGCCGGTATGGGCCTGGCCGCCGCCAAGTGTTCCATCGCGTTCGTGTCCCAGCTGGCGATAGACAAGGTACTGCCGATCCACTGGAATCTTGCATTGAAGTTGCCGGAGACATCCCTGACTCCAACCTCTATCTATGTCTCCGAACTTCTTCATCAAGGGTGCAGTGTCGCGATATACTCTAAGCAAGAGGGTCGAAGCGGTCAAGGGTTGTCGTGACCTGTCCAAGGCAGACATGAAACTCAACGCCACCTTGCCCAAGGTACGATAACGGGTTCAACAGCCAGCTGCTGGCACCACCTCCTCCTGCTTCTCGCTGTGGTGGACTGACATCCGGGATGTCCGCCGATTGGTTTCCCCGACAGGTGACCGTTGATGCGGAGACCTACGAGGTGCAGGTGGATGGTAGCGCCATCACTTGCGAGCCAGCAACCAAGTTGCCCCTTGCCCAGCGGTTCTTCCTCTTCTAAGGCTGTCATGCTTTGCCGTGTTGTTGGGCCTTCTTCTCTGTCCCCGTGGCCTCCTGTGTGTGCGGGTCTGGTTAATGTGGTGTTGTTCGTCTTGGTTGGTCCTCGTCTCTCTATCTCCGATCTGGCAATCCAAGTCGTCGGAGCTAGACTTGTCCATTCTGCTAAAGTTGCCTAACAAGAACAAAATCCTTTTCCATGGTCTTGTCGTGCAGCCTGTCTTGTTCCGTCCATCAGACTCAAGCGAGATGGTACAACCACACTTACAATCACGTCATGCTGAGCATGCCTTTTGTGCGCTCCTCCGACACGGCGATGCAGTACAGACGAAACGGTCAGGAGGAGCTGCCAGCAGACGACCATTTGCCAACCTTTCGTCCCCGACGTCTCAGACCGGAGGAGTCGAACACCATCACACAACACACCTCGTCGTCCTAGGACCACGCCGAGATGTCCTTGCCTTCCATCACGACCACCACCTCGATCTTTCGTCCTTTTAGGTCCGACAACATCCCGCAGCTGCGTCAACTACATCAACAACATCGTCAACAACTACAGAGACAACGACAGCAACACTTTACTTCTCACCACATGTATCGCCACGCTCCACCTATTGATGGCTGCGTCGCGCCTCTCCCGCTGGCGCAGTGGCAGATCGACTACCTCGACGCCCTCTGGCGGGCGATGCAGCGTCAGCCACAGCCAGCGCATCCGAGTGAGAGTGCTGCTGAGGTTGAAGATGAAGCGCGTGCTACTTCATTGATGCGACCCCAGATAGATCCACCAAGAAGGATTCTAGGTCGGGACGAGCGTCCGTGTGTCGAAGAGGAAGAAGAAAGAAAAGAAGAGAGGGAGGAGCTGAGGGGACGGGTGAAGGGACAACCTGAGCACGACCACCGATATCGGTCAACATCATCATGGTCTTCGGTTCAAGATCAACGTCAACTTCTTCAACATCGACCGCAGGGGACAGCGAGTCGTGAGTATCAGAGAACGTCGGGGTCCCCACGCATGTCCCTCGACTTTCTTCTCAACCCCGATCAAGCGTCAGTCGTCCTGTCTCCTTCGGGCCTAGAGAATGGTCCATTCCCCCATCGATGGAGGAAAGCGGGGATGAATCCAAGTGAAAAGGCCGAAGGGGAAGAAGTCGAAGAAGAGTACGCGTCTTCGCCTCCAGGACCAAGTCGTGAGGATGAAGGGGAGGAGGTACTAGCCGGTCGGACGGAGTTGAGTGCGTCCATTCCGTACACAGTTGATGATGGTGATGCTGCATTCAAGTTCCGACATTGGCACGCGCAGCTGCATCATCCCAATGCCGCGACACATGACRTCCGTCCGATCATCCGACCACGAGACGTTACCGATCGGCAGATGCAGCCACACTGGGCCACGCTTATGGCAGCTGCTGCGCCGGGGTCGGGCAAGCGCAGGCAGAGGATGGAGGAGGCACAAGTGTCCTGTCATTGGCACCTTCCCATCATCAGCTCCTCCTCTTCTCCCTCATCAGCGGCATTGCTCCAGAGTGAGGATCCCAGACCGCCGGCCAAGAGGACCAAACTGGAGAGCAGACCCAAGCCGCCAACCAGGCCATCCTCCTCAGGCACGCAGACACGCAGCCCGATCGCCACTGGAACGGGACAACGAACGCCGAACCAAAGCGGCGATGACTGGCAATTCGTCGCGCTGAACTTTCACGTTTGCAATGGCCGCGCCGTGCGGATGTCGCGCAATAGGGAGCTTGTCTTCAACATCAACAAGTGACGTTACGTCATTGTTCTCTTCTCCATTCCGTGCTTGGTGTGACACTTTCTTTGGGCTGGAAGCCACGTTTTTAGCCGATTGGTATCTCCTCTGCACCTGGTTGGGGGTGATTTGCCTTCGTTTGGACGGAAAAGCAAAAGAGAGGAACTTTCTGGCGTACTTTACTATTACAGTACAGGCCTGTCCTGCCCAATAGAACAATACTCCAAGAGAATCCATCATGCCCTTCTACAGCTCTTTAGTAAAGATTTGCATGCACAGATTCAATTTTAATAGAATATGGGCCATTGAGAACTTGGCAGGCAGCATGTCATGCTTGTGGTGTAGCTATAGCAGCCCCGTGGTTGACATTCTGAAGCAAACTGCTTGATATCTGCAGAACCCAAGCTGATTGAACCTCTAAAGTGTGGTGCCTCTGCAGATTAAGTGGATTCTTGAGATGATCGGACCCATCGCCTGTTGATTAGGTCGGGCTTGCTTGTTACCATGGTAGAGAGAGAGAATCTAAGAAAGAGGAAGTGCTAGTGTGGCGGGAAGAAGAAAGACCTCTCCTGCATGTGTCTTGTACTGGCGTCAGTGTAGCACCACCAAAAAGCTTTAAGAGGAACTTGGGGCGAGAAGAGCAGCACGAATGGCGGCGAAGAGAAGCGCGACTGCTTCAGCACCGGCGTCCTTATGACCCTTGGCACGCTCACCCAGGAAGCTCCCACGTCCCTTTCGTCGCACAAGCTGGCTCGTCGATTCGGCACCTTTCCGTGCCTCTTCCACCGCCGATGCCAATGCTGCTTGCCACTGGTACGTGCAGACGAAAGAGTGAGAACAGGCGAACACTGAAGTCACGCTGAATTATATCTGTGTACCTCATTGCTAGTAGTAGCTGTGAGGAAGGTTTGTGTGGCTGGTAGCAGTGCGTCGATCATCGTACAATCACCTGCACATCGTCCAAACTCAGTGACAGAGCACATGACAGCAGTGGCGACAATTCAAGATACCTAACTTGGCTCCGCCGAGCTGACTGATGCCGTCGGTGCCGGCCTTGATGGCTTCCGACCACAGCTGAGCGGCCGAAACCTTATCGAGATCACCACGGGCACTCAGGGCATCGGCCATACGAAGGAAGAAGACGCCGTAGAGCGCGCCCGACGTTCCGCCCATGCTGCGTTGAAGAATCATGCCGAGTGCGTGCATAGCGTGAGACAGAGATCCGCTTCTCGTGATAGCATCCATTCCCTTGCGCACTGCCTGACCTCCTCGTGCCAGCGTCACTCCGAAGTCGCCGTCGCCAGTCTCTTGATCGAGACGAGTGAGCTGATCCTCGTGTTGGAGAACGTCTGCGATGACACGCTCTAGAACTCGGGCCAAGTCAGCAGGGGCAATCGCCAACGGCGGGGGAACAGATGCGCCAGATGACGAAGAAGGGACGGATTCCGTGAATGATGACAACTCGGCTGCGATGGCCCTCTTGCGTGCAGGCGCCGTACGAGAGAAGCCGTGCCACGCAGCATCGTGAGCAGTTGGGGCATCCAATAGAGGAACAAGATCCTCTCGGTCGATAGGAAGTACTGTAAGTGACACTCCCGCCATCTCCAGCGCGGTCATGAAGGTGCCCACAAGCAGCCTGAGCTCAAAGTAAGCATGCATGAAACGAACAAAGCCTGCAATTGGCAAGTTGTACCTCTCAACGATGTGTCCCTGCTCTTCTAAAGCCTGGAGACTCCTTCGAGCTACGATGTAAAGCTCCATGCTGGTGGTCGAGCCCAGATTGTTCACCATTACGATCACCTGACTCTTTGGGGCAAGCTAGACTCACGATTCTCATTCTGGTTAGGCTAGAGTGCATCCCATCTGAAACTTATCTAAAGGGTACCTTGACATCATGAAGAATGGCAGTGAGCAGCTGGTCAGTAGTTTCATCAGCAGACTGGAGAGGCTGCTTCCTCACACCCGCCTCGCCGTGGATGCCCAGACCGAGTTCCACTTCTATCAAATGATAAAAGGTAAGCATCTGAGAGACCAGAACTAAGCTCACAATCTTACCATTTGGTGCCAGAGTGAATGTGGGCTTGCCTACGGCGGGCACAATGCAGGGAGAGAGCGCAACACCCATAGTGCGTACATTCCCGGCCACATGCTTGGCAATTGCCGTGACCTACAAAGCAATCTAAGTTCATAATCTCCGAATCACATAGAACAGCGGTGAGCGGTACCTCTTCCAGAGACTTGCCCTCCTCAGCCGCAGCGCCAGCAATCTTGTGCACAAGCACGGTTCCCGCGATGCCGCGGCGCCCTGTGCATACCAGCGGTGAGCATGATTCATCAGGATGAAAAGGAATGTAGAGTATACCAGCAGTGGAGTCGTCAGCTGCCAATGCCACATCGTCCGCCACTATGACTATGTTCACTTTGAGGCCCTATGTGCGGGTGAATTGCAATCATGGGGGATCGTCAGGCCAACATCATCACAACTTTTTGTATCAATGTAATACCTCCGATCGCGCCATCTCAGCGGCGAGACCAAAGTTGAGACGGTCACCCGTGTAGTTCTTCACGATCAGGAGACAGCCCTTGGCACCGGTGACAGCCCGTATAGCGGCTATGATGGCATCGGGCGCCGGACTGGTAAACACATCGCCTGCACACACGTGTATGTGGATCGATAAGCAGAGTTATCGGCGAAATAGCATTCAAGAGCCACTAGCGTCGCACCAGCTACCGCTGCCGACAGCAGGCCCTGGCCGACAAAGCCGGCGTGTGCGGGCTCGTGTCCGCTGCCACCGCCTGCACACGGAGGAGTGAACACGCACAACAGTCAATCGGAGATAGAATCAGGTTCAGCCTCTCCGATTTGTGATGATTGCGCAATGCTTCCCATATCACTGCGGTCATCATGTGTGGATTGCATCGCCATGCAGCAGAGAAGGAATAGGAGTTAAAAAGTGATGAACTTGGATTATACCATACCGCTAACGAGAGCCACCTTCTGGTCACGCAGGGAGGCGTCCTCTGCTATGTCGCGCCGGACCACGACCTGATGGTGGGGTAGGCGCACCAGAGCGGGACGAGCCCACACTAGCCCCTCCACCATCTCCGCCACCTATGTCCCCCAAAACGATCACCAAGATTTTGATTTAAGAATGAAACTATTTTTTTTAATGTTGGATTTTATTCTTTTAAAAAGGATTTTATAAAAAAGCCACCGGAGGAACAGGACTTACGAACCACATGAGTAGGATCGTTCACCAACTTCTTCATCTTTGCGCTGTGCCAAACACGAAGCGGAATGCGTGATATAACATTCCTTACATATTTCAAATGACTTGGCGAGTTTTCCGTGAGAAGACGAAAACTGCGTTTTACGTAAGGCATGCGGATATATCTGGATCTCCAATCCAATCACTGTCTGGTGCTGTCTACTTACTTAGCTAGAGCTGGTGCGTTTGAGGTTGGCGCATGTGTGCTGCCACACAAGCACGAGACCTACGATGGTCACAGTAAATTTCAAGAAGGATCCATCATCGTAACTCTTCTGCTCACCGCCACCTGCCAGCAGATCTGCCTTCTTCCTGTCTTGGAGAACTTCTTCTGCCTCCTCAGAACATCTTCTCCCTGTCTAGCTGTGTATTTAGTTCCTTCTTTCAGGAGCAAGGCCACACCTTTTGTTCCCTCTTCAAGAGACTTAACACACAAGCCACCTGCTCTTCTCTCACTACATCTTAAGAGACTTGTTGCAAACCTCACCACGCGAGAACCATCCCAGCCCATCAGCCTTATAACGATGCTATCCGTCACACGACCAGAACAAGAGACAAGGAACCTCTTCCACGACACAACAGGCCACGTTACCAGCACACGCGTACCTTTTCCTCGCGCTTTTTCTTGTTTCTTAGGATTTTTGGCAATTTCTTCCTTGTTTTCTTTTGTGCCTTTTTGGGCTGTCAGTGGGAAAAATGATATTTATCGAAATATTTCCCATTTTGAGATTAAATCCATATGACAAAAAATCATGAAGAGACGAAGGCCTGTCCACGTCAGGGTACCACAATCAAATGGGGGCTGCTTTGATTATCAATCAAATACATTCAATTTCCTTTTGTTCATCCATTAAACGCACAAAAATTGATGATAATCTTACAGCGTTCCGGGAATGGATCGGCATCTTCACCCTCTAAGATGCAGCGCTTCCACAAGGTGGAGGGCATCATCGAGGCCTCTTCTGGCGTGGCCTACGACCGGACGTCTATTACGAGGAACTACTACCGCTATCCGCTCAAGTTCCTCACTGTGGACACCGGAAGACGGCCGTCCACAATCCAGCACCAGCGCCCCACGGCAGAGGACGGGAGCGGGCAGACGTCCGCAGGACAGGCTCCGGTGACACAGCCGCAGACGTGGTCGGCCCCGGTGTGGGTCTATGCTGCGACCTACGGCGGTGGCCTGGTTGCAGGTGACGACATCAGCCTGCGCTTCAATGTGCACAGTGATGCCGCGATTGTGCTCACCACTCAGGCCTCCACGAAGATCTACAAGAGCAGAAGCCCCAGCGGTGCATGCTCATCGATTGCCAGCATGTCCGCGGCTGAAGCGTCAGTAGGTAAGAGCTGTACAGCACCGCTGGCGTGATGCAAGTTCACTAACTCTCCTTTTGATCCTTTATTGTTGCAGATGATCGCCTTGTGTGCAATCAAACGCTGATCGCCGATGTGGAAGCGGGCGCCCTTCTTGCAGTCGTGCCGCACGCGGTGACTTGCTTTGCTGATGCCCGATACAGGCAGCGACAGATTGTGCGCCTTGCCGAAGGCGCCAACCTTATCCTCGTAGACTGGCTCACATCCGGTCGCGTGGCGAGAGGTGAAGAATGGGCCTTCGAAAACTACGAGACCACCAACGACGTGCTTCTCAACAACCAGCTGCTCGTCCGTGAGGCAGTGCGACTCAGTGTACACGATGGACCTCCCTCGATCGCAGAGAAGATGAGGGGCTACAACGCCATGGCCACAGTATGCTGCATCTCACTGTGTTTGATTGAAAAGTATAGTGACTGAATGCCTCTGCAGGTCCTTGTAGTGGGCCCTGGGCTCATCACGCATGCACAGAGGATACTCGATGAAATCAGTAGACTCAAAGTGAACCCCAGCAAGGAGGTAGGAGCAGCAGCTATTCAAGCCTCAATCATGACTTTCCCTAACACCTATCCGATCCAAACACAGGTTCCCTTGTTGTGCAGCGCCAGTCCGATCCACCGGAAGACCGACCGCTCGTCTGGGGACATGGTTGGCGTGATGGTAAAGATAGCCGCGCGAAAGACTTCGCACGTGACCGAGGCCATCCACCAGCACTTCAACCCCTTATGGCAGAACGTCCTGGGAGACAATCCGTATCGCCTCTGAGGCCCAGAACTCATTTAGCTCCAGGAGGGCGGGAAAGAGGAAGATACGGAACGGTCGGGATGTCAGCGCGACTGCCGACCTCTGTCTCTCCTCTTGCCAGGAGGCTACATCCCCACATGTACAGTTAACGAGCTCGACAATGCAGATACCAATTAGGGATCCCACATGGTGTGGGGGTGACAAGAGTGGACACCATGTCATCTGCCATCTCAGCCAGGAATGGTGGTGCTGCTTCATCATCATACTATGATGATCGTATCTCATTGTTCGTTACCTTAGCCTCCTAGGAGGTAAGATGGCTGACAAGTCGGACATGTTGAAACGGTGCAACACAGCACATGGGCATGTCGTTGGTACAGAAATGGTGAATACTCCACCTGGGGTAAGGGCTTGATGGTTGTTCCTCTACGGAAGCTTGAAGATGATCTCTCCGTTTCGTGTCATCCGGACTGCCCGACCGTCACACACTCCAAAGGACTGCTCCACGAAGCGCCACTGGGAGGCTGCTCCTCTTGCTCCTCCTCCCCTATTGTTCGCGCTCTCGCGCTGGGGCTGACCCTCAGCTGTGGGATCGTGCGTGCGGTGATGAAATGCGTAGCGCTTCCGTCGCTTCGGACCATCGCGGGGAGTATACGGCGCCGATCCGGCTGTACGGTCCGGCATACCTCCTTCCACCTCCACTCGTGCCTTCCCTCGCTGCGAGGCATCCGTAGGGAAAGGACAAGGTTGTCGCGGTGGGCTGGGAGGTCTGTCGTTTTCCGTTCTTCTTCTTTTCGCATTCGTTCTTTGTCCCCTCGGGCTGGTGGTGACTCCAGTGTGCGGTGAAGCGCCAAAGCTGCCTTCTTCGTCGGGCGGCGAAGTCGCCACAGTGCTTGTTGTGCTCGGAACGGGGACTACATCAGCCGTCACGGATGAAGGCACTGGCACAGCACCTCCGTTCATGGCCAGCCAAGCTACGGCGCTCCACAAGCCAGTTCGCATCCACGAGGGCGGAGGAGCCAGCGGCGGCGAACATGATGGGGTAGCAGTACTTCGTGAAAGACCGTCCAACTGATCGCCATCTGTATTCGTCTCCGCTGACTTCGTACAAGGCGCGTTCAACAGGAAGTCTATCTTGAGTCGTGCGTCCCCGTTGGCCGGTACGTCAAGAGCCAAGGGCTGCATCCAAGTAGGTACAGCGCCTCCTGCTCCGTTTGCTTCTATGCTCTATGCCGCTTGTGGTTTGGGTTGTGTGGGCGGCCCACCCCACACACTATCTACCTCGGTACCTGCTTTTTCCGGCTGGATCTTCGTTCGGCAACTAAAACCGCCAGCAGCCAATCGGCACGTACCTGTCTACCAATCGGCATATAGGAATGATTGGTATTCCATTGTTGTTTCCTTTTGCGGACTTTACCTTATAAAGTCTTAGGGACGGTTTTGTGAATTTCTTTCCCTATTTTGCCAAGTCGGCATTTTTTTAACGACATTCTCCACAAGAGGGCACACGCCAATGGACGTTTGCTGGAAGCAGTCGACGGCAGGCGCGAGCAAAGAGACACTCAAGATGTATGGTATTCAGGTCTTCAGGTAAAGTATAACTCTTCGGTGCAAGCAGGTTTTTTTTTTGCAAACACGCGCGCGTGCCCATCACAAAGTGTCAGTCCTCGCTGCTCCCATTTACGGCAGGGGAGGATGGGATCCCAGCACGTAACTTCGGTGCCATCATCACCGAGTGCGTGCAGGGTAGAATCCTGTCATCGGAGAGGGCCCTCAGGTTGCCCGGGCTGAAAACACCATCTCGTTGTGTCGAGTGTACTTGACTGCTCGTCCATCGCATACCCTGAAGTGGTGAAACACAAAGGAAATCTCTCCACATTCTCCCTTCTTGCCGGCCAATGTCGCGCCTCGTCGCTCATTCGCCTCCTTGTTTTTGTTCGCTTTCGCTTTCGTTCTCCCGCACACCGTTGAGGATCCCGAAGATCCAGTCCTCCGCTTGCGCTCGACTCGGAAGCCCCTAGGATCCGCTCGATGTCTTACTCGTTGGTCACCACGGATTACCTTCCTACGCCGCGGCGAGGTTCTTTCGTCGGGACTGGGCGAGTGTTGACTCCAGGTATCACGGTCTGGGGAACTCGAGCCCTCTGGTGTGGTAGCACTGGTCGAGTTGGTACTACGCTGGCGCGAGTCCGGTAGGAATGGTGATCCAGCAATGGTGGTTGCGGAAGATGTGCAAACCGCAGAGTAAGCCCGAAGAGAGGCGCGTCTCTTCGGGAAGCATCGTAAGAACAGCTGAGAACTCTCATCATTCGCGAGGCCGGTGGGTAGGCCACGCCGAAGAAGAGCTTGTAGCGAAAGCACAGCGCTTCGGAGATCGTCGTCGATGTCGATGCTAGCCACCTCAGCAACCTCTTTGCTTGCGCTGCCGATGACTTCTTGATCCGGTAGATTCGTCACCAGAGAGGTACCTACCGCCGTTTCATCGTCATCCCCTGCTTGGCCACCGACGTTGAGGAGGAATCCCACGGTAAGGCGCTGGTCGATGTCGCGAGACATGATGAACTCAACAAGATACAGTTGTTTTAAGCCAAGAATCGACGTAGTGGTGTACAGTCAGGGTAGAGGACGACAACGGTGCGCTGGTTGAAGAGGAATGATGCAGATAGCAGAGACACAAAAAGAAAAAGTTAAGAACTTGATGAAGAGCCGCGTGTTGCTTACGTGAGTGCAATACATCAAGATCATGCATGGGTTACCCTACTATTAGCACAGGATCCTGGTGGTATGCAATGTCCTAAATGAAGCCTGATAGTCGTCTATGCTGAGTTACGATACCCGCGGTAAGTGTGTGTAGTGTGATCGGCAGTACCAGGTGAGCACGGCACTCCAGATAAATCCCTCCGATCGGAGCCGATTGGCGATTGCTGCGCGACGGGAAAGCACGTCCACGCCACATGCTTCTTCATGTTAGGGAGTGCACTGGAAACCGGGACAGGAGCCTTAGGCCTACGGGTTGGGCCTGATGCTGAACGGACATGCGCCCGCTATACTTGCTCCAAAAGCTACCCCCTACCCCGGTAGCCGTTACCACCCTTCACCAGGCCACGCCACAGATCCATGGCGGCGCGGAGAATGCACTTGTATATGGGAAGTACGGAAGAATAAGAGCATGTACAGGTGGGGAATGATGAAGTGAAAGATAGAGTGTGGTGTGTCCCAACGACGACAATCGGACCAACGTAGAGGGGCGGATCCTCGGTGCTCCGCGAAGGGTATTCTCACAAAGACGCCTGCTGCGGAAGGTAGCAAACCATCTGCACTTCCCTGGTACCACAGTCACGGGTGAGCAATAGCAGAGTGAACGAGCGAGATGAGATGTACTTCTTCTTGAAACCAGTGCGTTCATAGAAGGGAACGTTCTTCTCGGAACAGTCAAGCAGTATCTTGTAGCAGCGAGCTCTCTCGCCGATGGATTTCAGGTGCTCGATCAGCCTGATGTACATACATTTCTCACAAGGTAAGAGACAACTCATCACCAAGATGGATTCAACGAGACGTAGGTACTTGAGTCCAAGGTTCTTCCCGCGGTATGTAGAGTCCACAACCACATCTTCAATGTGCCCGCACTGCATCAGAGGAATTGATGCCAGTGTTAGTGAATAAGGTAATCGTGGTCAACTACGTCATAGTTCGGATGAATGTCGTAATGAGCACGTAGGGCAAAGCGGAGCTCCGTACCGAGCCACAGTCGTGGATGATCTTCTTTTCAATCATCAGAGTGGCGCAGCCGGCAATCTGCCTCTTGGAAAGGTCCTCGCACACCACCACATAGTAGGTGTCACCCTGCCGCTCGAACTCCTGGAAACGGCGCTCAAACTGCTCTTTCGTCACATTACCCACTTCCGTAAGCTGAGCCAACACCCTGCATATCCCTGTGTGCCACATGGAAGTAGCGTCAGCCTCTTGTTGGTCGTTTGGTTGTAGTTGACGTTGAGGACTTAATGACCACAATAAAAAGAATAAAGAAAATTGCACGAAAAAGTACAAAAACATAAAAATCAATAAAATGATTAATTAAAATACATAAATAAAAATAAAAGAGGGACTAGCCTTTGTCGTAGTCGCCGCGGTCGAGCAAACGAAAGACAAAGTTGCCGTCCTGCACGGGACGAAACTGGACACGGGTGGCCATTGGGGAAGTGGGACAGGGAAGGGAACGCAGGAAGGGAACGCTAGTGGGTTGTGGGTGCGTTGATTGTTGATGTTTGTTTGGTGTATCAGCTCCTGCACATACTCCACGGCAGTGTGTTGTTTTACACAGCATTCCATGCATACCATATCCCCCCGCATAAGCGTGCGTGTCTTCTGAATTTCCTGGAGAACTGATAGTAAGAAACCATTTTCCTTTTCCTTTTCCAGGTTCGTCGTTGGTTTTCCTTTACCGTTTTCCCGGGATCGGGCGTTTTCTCTCGCTACCTTCTTGTATGTTACATAGATGTACGTCATACCCGAAACCGTTCTGTCGTTCCTCTCTGTCAGTGTGTGTACGAGAGCCGGAACCGCACCGCGGAGGCTGAGCCTTATCCGTATAATGTCGTAGAGAGGCTCGGCTGGTGGCGAATGTCACGAGTCGTATGTAAAGGGCTGCAGGCAATGACGCGCATGCCACATGTCGTGCTGTACAGTTGACCTTGGGAGCACACACACACGCCCTTCAATAGGTCTTCCTTATGCTGTTGATGAGCGCCGACACTTGGCTTCTGCATGAACAAGCCACATGGGGTAGGCCAGAGCTGACCTAAGTCCTTGCACGGATCTAAGCAAGAGGGCCTAGCAAAGCCAAGAGAGGCAGCAGAAAGCGGCCTCGGCGAATAACGCGCACGCGTAGCCTGCTGAAGTCCGGACAGTTCAAGGGGGAGATGATGTCTGCCAGCCGGTTGGCGGCTTGTCAGGTGCTTTCGATCTGTCGTGCTTTGGAAAGGGGAGCCGGGCACCCGATCCCGAAGTTGCCGTGATTGTTCTACTCGATGCTTCTATGGTTGACGAACTCCGCGGTCGACCGGCGCATGTGGCCCTCACTACCTTCGCGTAGACCTTCGCGACCCATCATCAGCACCACAGGAGGCAGAACTAACCACCCGCGGCGGTACCTGAGTTCCCGACGCCGGACAGTTATTATCCGCTCTCGCCGGACATAAAAGAGCCCTCTTCCTCAGTCTCCCACTCAACCTCAACCACCACCAGACCAACCTAACACACACAGTTTACTCTCCTCAAGGTCAACAAGCCTTTCTTCACCTCATACACACACAGGATGATGCACATTGCCAACCTTCTCTCGCAAGAGGACGACTCGGCTCCTCATCACACTCAGCCAGTCATCAGGCAGCCGGCCAGTCCGCCGCCATCTCTACGCCATCTGCTCCACGATAACTTCGAGTGGGACGCTGTCTCTTCGTCCTCTTCGCCCGCCTCGGCTTCTGCGCCGTCTTCGCCCTGCTCGTCGGCGCCGTCTTCGCCGCCCACGGCCACGGCTGAAAGCAAGATCGCCTTGTCCTTCATTCTCAACAACACCAGCTACGACGACGATGAGACCAGCGGCGACTGCATGGAGCTGAGCTCGTCCTCGTTCGGGCTGCTCCTTCCGGCAGCGGCCTCACGCATTGCAGCTCCCACCACCACCTGCACCACCACCTCTACCAAGAGGAAACTCGAGAACGTCCAAGTTAGCGCAACGGACGAGGCTCCCAAGCACCGAAAAAGAGCGAAGAGTGACCCCGCAACGACCAAAGAACGAAGCACGAGAATCCCTAGCTACGCTGCCGCGTTCACCGAGGAGCAACGTGCGATGCTCGAGAAGGCGTTCGAGGCCAACCCGCTCCCTAGCGCGGACGAGAAGGCCCAGATTGCCAACCAGTTGGGCGCTCCGCTCAAGAACGTGCAACTGTGGTTCCAAAACCAGCGTTCCAAGCTGCGCAAGCGCGAGAAGAAGCGCATCGCGAGGGAGGAGGCCCGACGACGCGCGGCCCAGAGCAAGCCCCGGTACATCTTCCACAACCTGCAAGCCACGGCCAAGGCAAACGGCTTCCTTCACCGATTCGTCGACGCCGTCCAGCAGTAGTGACCGCCGGTCTTCCGGCCCGGCCGCCCGGCCGCCGTCTTCATCAACCACACTTACGTGCGCTGACAGGAGCCTGACCTATCATCAACGTCTATCCTGCTCATGCGGTCTCGTCGGGACCAAACAAGTACGCACGGATGAGGCCCCAACAACCAACACAGGAGAATTCGGAAGACCTCGCCGGCTAAAGCCATCCGGTCCGGTCCTCTCGATACCAGCGAAAACACCAAACAGCGCAATATTCACCACCTGTTTGTAGTAACATTGTTTGACTCCTAAGCTACCACCAATACACTGCTCGCCTACCGCGGTATTTCGTGAATTTGGCAGACCTTTTCTTTTTCCTCAGCCCTTGCCAAAGAAATGTATCGAGAAAATGATTTCCTTTGATATTGCATGTACATTCTTGAAGAGAAAGAGAAAAAAAGAAGAAAAAAAAGATTTGAGGGGATAGAGAGATTGGTAAGAGAAGATGGATGCGCCAGGCGGGAGCGGTAGCAACTACAGTCCTAACAACCCCACCGTCAAGCGCATACTGCGCGAGATGAAGGAGATGGAAAAGGACACCAGTCCTGAGTACCATGCGCGAGCACTGGAGGTAAATCTTGCAGCGAACCCGAGGCGTGCCCTAAAATAATAAATAATAATAAACATGCCTTTCTATCTTTTTTATCCAACACATGGGCAGTAAGACTGTTACTTGAGCTCTCAGTTGGGATGTGATTAATTTATAATCAAAAATCTAATCGGTCTTCTACACGCCACGTAGGACAACATCTTCGAGTGGCACTTCACTGTACGCGGGCCCAGTGGTACTTCATTCGAGGGAGGCATCTATCACGGGAGGATCTTGCTGCCAGCCGAGTATCCCTTCAAGCCGCCTAACATCATATGGCTTACGGTAGGTTGAGGCTTGTACCTCTCGTGAGGACTTCATTCGCGTTGGGGCATTGCTCTGCTAGAGAGGTTGTGGTCTAAACCAAAGGATGCTGCTAATTCATGCATGCTGTGCAGCCGAATGGACGGTTTGAAGTGGGCACGAAGATCTGTCTGACCATCTCGGCGCACCATCCCGAGCACTGGCAGCCTTCTTGGAGTAGTACGTCGCCAAGCCCTTGATGAAGAGTTGGACTGCTCACACACTCTTATGTGAATGCTCTGCAGTACGAACAGCTATGGTGGCGCTGATAGGATTTCTGCCCACACCCGGCGAGGGTGCGCTCGGTGCGCTCGACTATCCTCAGGAAGAGAGGAGAGCGCTGGCCAAGGAATCGGTCAAGTTCTGCTGTCCAAAGTGTGGTCCTATCGCCAACATACTGCCACCACTTACCTCTGAAGCGAGTACATACCACCCAGGCTTTTGTTGACAATGTAAGTGTCTGCCTAAAGGCTGAGCAATCATCCGTACCACAGCAGGTCCTGAGACAGAGCCTGTCGCATCCTTGCCAACCTCTGCGGCCACCAACGAAACGGCACAACTAAACGAAGCGGAGCCTGAGGCGGAGGTTCAACAGGTCGGTGCGGCAGGTGTCATGATGGCTGGCGGAGAACCCAGGCCCCAGCCAGTGAATCCTCAGCCTCAGCAGGCACAGCATCAGCAGGCCGACCACGAGATCGAAGGCGTGGCCAAGGTGCTCAACTATGTAATTATCGCCCTCTTCTTCGCCATCATTGCCATCGTCCTCAGGAAGATATCCGCACCTCATGTATAAATCACCCGCGGGTGCTTCACCTGAGAGAGCTCTCTTGTTAAGCAACTATCTGTGCTCTCTTCACGGTTACGGTCACACGTGACCTCAGTGCTGCAGGATCACCGTCGCTACATTGCTAAACTTCCGGACGCTTGGTAATCTGTGCGTAGGAAGGAGAATTGGGCGCTTCGCATTGCCGGTCTTACTTAATACGCCTCTTCAGGTTCGAGTACACACTCCATACTCGATCCGCTCTCAGTGTCACTGTCGTTGTACCCGCACCTGTATTTCGGCCAGATGGCCCGGTACCTAGAGATGCCCTCCAGAAATTCCTGACGTCAGGAAACACACATGTCAGAACAGGAAAAGAAGAATATCAAAATTTCAGCGAGTATCCCAAACATACCGAGAATCGCGCAGATATCTTGCATGTTTTCATTTCTTTTCATTTTCTTCTTCTCGTTGCGCGGGGACAGGCTACTCGAAGAAAGGTAAGGCTTGAATTTTGACACAAAATTGCAAAAAGGTATTATCCGTTGGTTGGTGGGCGGTCTGTGTGAGCGCGAACGACACCGGTGTACTGTTTCTGCTTCTTCTTCAAAGAATCTACGTCGTAGGTGGTGAAGAGGGAGGCATCCATCCCTCCTTTGCCATCATCTTCCCGAATCCCGTAACGGGTATTTATTAATCAATCGGCCCAATTGCGATTGATACCTTGACCATTCCTTGATAGAACCTTATAGTTCAATTAATTGATAAGAAGAAGGAGAAGGAGAAGAGGAGAAGATGAAGAAGTTCTTCTTTTTCGGAAAGAAGAAGAAGAAAGCAAATGAGTTGAAGGAGAAGGAGGAAGAAGGCTACGACGCCGTCGATGACTACTACAACGAAGAGGAAGGCGGCGACGGGAGCGACCACGAGAGCGGCAAAGAAAAGAAGGAGGGCAGCAGCGGCGGCGGCGGCGGGTCGCCGTTGCGGGCCGCCGTCAAGCGCGACCCGAAGGCGCGGTTCTCCACGAACATCGTCACCATCAGCCCCGAGCAGCCCAGTGCAGCCGGGCCGGGCTTGCGGTTTGCCGTGCCTGGCGGCGGTTCGAGTGGCGGCGGCAGTACCAGCTCGTCTACGGCAAGTCTACCTCCAGGCTCGGCGTCATCGTCGACAGGTCACACTAGCTCATCATCATCGTCGCACAGCCATTCTTCATCAGCGACTGCCAGCGCTTCATCGGGATCGTCTTCGTCACCTGCAGGGCCGGTGGTAAACGAAAGCGATGGTGTGAAGAGGAAGGTAGCAGCATTTGCTGCACTATCGGCTGCCCAAGCTGCACAGGCTGTTCCACCAGCTCGTTCGGGTCCCGGACGAACGCCGGCCGCATCTGTTCTGAACTCTGCCGCTCCACCAGCAGTCGCGCGCAGTACCGCTTCCCGTCGAGCCGAGCTTCAGCGCACACGGTGCGAACTTACTTGCTCTTCTCATCTGACTGGCTCGTTGACATTGATTGCATGTTGTGATGATCACTGCAGTTCACACACCACCAAGAGGGACGACATGACGATCAATTCGAACATGCCCTCGAAGGAGAAGATCGAGCTTTTGTGGAGCAAGTACCTGGTACGCCTGTGGCGCGAGTGCCAAACCTGCACGTGCACAGTGTGGCTGATGGAAAATGTACTTGTACAGAGAGAGCAAGACTTACCAAAGGAAAAGAAGGACGCCATGAAGAAATGGTCATCATTGGACAAGTGGAAGGTGCTGCAGCAGCAAGAAGAGAAGGACAAGAGCAAGGAAGATCTGATCTTGGAGAGGGTACAAACCCTTATGGCTGTTATCTTTCTTCAACATTTGCACTCAACAGCGTGTCGACCATTTAGAAACGTGCTCTCATCTCCAGCGGTTCCCAACCCACACGAAAGGATGCCGAAAAGGATGCAAAGGATACCAAGGACGCAAGGGAAACAAAGGATATCAAGGACGCAAGGGAAGCAAGGGACAGCAAGGATTCAAAGGACTCCAAGGATGCAAAGGAGGCCGATGCCCCTAAGGAGAAGGAATACGAAAGGAGCTCGGAGAACCGCAAGAGTATGCATGCTGGTAAGCTTCTGGATCTTATCAGCTGTCGTGAAAGCGCGTAGCTGACGCTTCTCCCATCTTTTCCATTACGGCCAGCGGGTCGTATCATGGAATCACCCGCGTACTACATCAACGCGCTGCAAACTGAGTTCACGCTACGACTGATCGAGTCTCTGAAGCAGACACTGACCACCCAGCCCGCTAGCTGGTACGTAGACCTGCCACGTGGCAGCATCAAGAAGACAGAGTTCGTTTTTTGCCGTTTTTCGTTCTTTTTTTATGGTCGTGGCGCCAAGATGGGTGATAGGAGTTCAAACAGCATCCGTGGTCTTAGAGTTCCTACTGAAAATTGGCTTGTTCGTGCTGATGGGTTGCATCGTGCAGGCAGCAGCAGTTTGAAAAACTCGGAGGCTTCGCTCTCTTGCTTAAGAGTCTCGCCGACTTGGAGAAGAAGACAAAGTACCCCCTGCCTCTCTCACCTCCGCGTCACTAGCGTTTGTGGTGAGGTCGACTTTGAGCTAACTTATTGCCATCGATCAGCCGCACAGACGAAGAGAAGCATCTCATCACAGGCTGCATTAGTTGCCTCAAGGCTGTAATGAACAACAAGGTACACTTATTTGCAGGCCACTTTCTCTAGGGTCTACGTGTGTCTCATCTTCTTTATTTTAGTACGGTCTTGGTGTCGTGATGCAAAAAGAGGGATCTATGAAAACGATTGCTCTTGGTCTTGATCACCCCGAGGTGAAGACCAAGATCATGGTCCTTGAACTCCTCACCACTGTCTGTATGGTTCCCCCGAACGGTCACAAGTACGAAC